>CAUYQS010005253.1:0-27345 GCA_963574585.1 Otolemur crassicaudatus | reverse complement strand
ACTAGGTTTTAGGGGATGAGTAGAATATAAAAGATGAACAGATGCAACACTCAGCCATTTCTTCTGTCTCATGTATAGAGACAAATACAGATGCAGATAAAAGATGAAGGAATTTCATTTTGGATTGGATTAAATTTTACTTTTCCAGAGAAGAAGTGGAAGTGGATAAATGGTTCTTTTCTAAATCCTGCAACGTGAGTATTAGATGAGCTCATTTTAATATCCCATTCTCCTTGAGTTTACATTTTAAGGTGGTAACATTGTTGTTGAAGATTAAGTTTTGTAGTTTTAATTTGGTTTAAAAATTCTCAAGAGTTTGATATAATCTGGGAAGATGGATGATTTTGAAGTTGGTACAAAAGTTCCGTATAAGAAAAGATGCCAGACAGTTACAAGAATATTTATTTTTATCTGCAGTGAAGTTTTAGGTGACAAGGAAGGGTAATGGCTAGAGGATATTGACACACAGAATCTCTTAGGTAGAAGTAGTGTTTTTCAAACTCTGGGAAAATATATCTTAGTGGATCATGAAATCAATTTAAAAATTGAAAAGATGGTTGTGAAAGAAAAAAATAGTAAATGTAAGAATGTGAAACCAAAATACTTGAGAGTATCTAGCAACTTTAAGACAAATATGGGAGTACATTTTAACCAATAGTGTGAAAGGGGCATTTTTGAGGGGTGGTGGTGCAAATATGGATAAGCCACCAAAAAGCCATTTGCTGTTTTATCTTTGGTGTATCATTATTATTTCTTGTATAATATTGTTGAGATAGCCATGAGTGAAATAAGAGACTTGTTACTTATTCATATTCAAGTTTATCTGATAATTTATTAAGGTTGAAAAAGTACAGGTTCATATTCAAGTTTATCTGATAATTTATTAAGGTTGGAAAAGTACAGGTTCATATTTAAGTTTATCTGATAATTTGTTAAGTACGGAAAAGCTTATCTGATAATTATTAAAAGTTTATATGATAATTTATTGAGTATGAAAAAAGTTTGTCTGATAATTTATTAAGGTTGGAAAAGTACAGGTTCATATTCAAGTTCATCTGGTAATTTATTAAGTATGGAAAAATACTAAACTGTGAAAGAAATCTTGGCTTAATTAGACCCATATTCTGAAATATGTTTTCAGTCTGAGAATTTAAAGTAAAGATTATTTAAAAATAAGTGTTCATGGCTAGAATTAATTTATGAAAATGCAAATATATCCATTTTGTTTCATAACCTCTCTCCTGATTTTCTATATTTTTCTAGATTTTCTGATTTTCTGATTTTCTATATTTTATTCATAAATAAATACAAATGTATTTGATATTAACTTACTTTTATCTTTTCATACACAGTAAGGGTTAAATTTTGTTTATTAAATAGAATATGTGTGTGTTTCTCAATTTGGCCATGATATAAAATGCTTATTTTATTGTGATTCATAGTAAAAATAAATTGGAAAACATAGAAGTATCTGTGAGTAGACATGTGTAAAGTGGATGGAATAAATTCAGTTGAAAATTAAACGTCCCGTTTTATTCTGAGGAAAGAAGTGATGCTTTGAGTAAGACAGTAGTAATCAGATAAAGCTGAAAGGTATGTTATAGTAAAAAGAGCACAAGTTAGAGCCTGCTTTTATTTGAACTCTCTGAGCCTTGTTTTTAGGCAAGGAAAAAAAGTGGGGGAAAGGTAATCATGTGTTTCATAGACTTGTTTTGTGGGTTAAAAGAGATAATATAAGAGAACTAGCTGGATATCTCATAGAGGAAGGTCTGGAAAGCTATTTAGAGCCTTTTGGAAAAGCAATCATTGATTTTATCAGATTGGCATTAAAAAATTCACTTGAAAATTGAAGAAAGAATTAGAAGAGTGGTAGAGATAAAATATAGGGGAGTTTTGCAATAGCCCAATTGAGAAAAATTGATGGTTTGACTAGAATATTGGGCAGTAGGAAGAAATCAGACTAGCAGCTCAACCCAAGGGGCTGCATGAAAATAATGGAATATAGGGAAAAAGAAAGGGTGTGATGGATCAAGCCCTGGCCACTGCCCCCAGTTTGCCTTCCTTTTGAGACAATTAGTTGAGTCTTAAACTCATCCCATTCCTGCATCCCAACTCTAATACTGTGTGCTCATCCATTATTTAAATTCTATCTCCACTTCTCTTCCACTTCTAAATGCCAGGATTCGTGCTACTTTCAAGCAAATGCTTTGAAGCAGACACCTACTGACTTCCGTTTGACATAAGAATAAAAGAATAAGAATAAAAGAAACATCTGACTACATATCCCATGAACTGAGTCTCTTTTTCTCACTGCCTCCAGATTCTGTAGACCCTGTATACCTGGGTCACTACAAAATTTTGAGACAGACTGTGTTATGGTCCATTATTTCATTTCCAGGAAACACAGTAGACAGCATTATTTTTTTTGACCTGTGCAAGCTGCAGTTTGCTAGGTTCATCACTGTTGCTGGGAGAGCTTCATTTTTTTCTTTTCTTTCTTTTTTTTTTTTTAATTAAATCATAAAGAGGTAAATCATGTATACACTAATGCATTTATGGGGTACAATGTGCTGATTTCATATATGATTTGGAATGCTTACATCGTACTGGTTAATATATCCCTCACCTAATTTACTTAATTATTGTGTTAAGATATTTATACTCTATACTTAATAGATCCGACATGTACCCTTGCAATATGCACCACAGGTGTGATCCCACCATTCACCCTCCCTCCATCTGACCTCCCCCGTCCTCTCCCATCCCCCCCTCTCCTTCATCCTGGGCCATAGTTGTGATCTATTTTTCATATGGAAGTGTGAGTGATTGTAAATTGGTTTCATAATAGTACTGAGTACACTGGATACTTTTTCCTCCATTCTTGAGATACTTTACTAAGTAGAACGTATTCCAGTTCCATCCTTATAAACATAAAAAAGGTAAAGTATCCATTTTTTAAGGCTGCATAATATTCCATGGTATACATATGCCACAATTTATTAATCCATTCATGGGTATATGGGCACTTTTTTTTTTTTTTGAGACAGAGTCTCAAGCTGTCACCCTGGGTAGAGTGCCATGATGACATCATAGCTCATAGCAACCTCTAACTCTTGGGCTCAAGTGATCCTCCTGCCTCAGGGTTTTTGGGTTGTTTTTTTTTTTGTACTTTTAGTAGAGATGGGGTCTTGCTCTGGCTCAGGCTGGTCTCAACCCGTGAGCTCAAGCAATCCACCCACCCAGCCTCCCAGAGTGCTGGGATTACAGGCATGAGCCACTGCACCTGGCCAAGCTTCATTTATTGTTTCCATCTGTAGGGCTGTTACACTTCATGATTTTTGTGTATGTCATAACTTATGCACTTATCACATGAGCACATACTTTGTTTAAGCATTGTCACACTTTCATATATGTCATCTCAATGCCTTCTCCAAATATTAGATGGTTTTTTCCCATTTGTTTAGGAAAACTGATGCTTGATAACATCAAGAGGGTTTTCACATGATTTGATAGTAGTAGGGTAAAAAGATTAAATTGCCAGTTACTAAAGCTTATTGTTAAAAATATCATTATGAATTTTCTTGTTAGGAGGATTCTTTTTAGTGAAAGCAAATTGAAAGTTCTGGAGATTTATCTTAAAAATGCAAACCATTGTACATGTATTTCTGGTTGTGTACTTACTATGCTTAATAATTTAGCCTTCCACTATCTCCTGTAAGACCCAGGAAATAATGGCAAAATAAAGATAAGTATTAAAAAGTCTTAAACACTGAGAGGCTTTTCTTTTGCTCCACAGATTAGAAATTAATGGTGATGATAAAGAAAACAGTTGTGTTTACATCACACAAACAAGTGCTTTTTCTGAACACTGTTCTGAGGATTATCAGTGGATCTGCCAAAAAGAAGGAACACCTATTAAAAATAAAGTGCATCCTACTTCTTGACTATGAATTCCATCTCAATTTCTTTACTTTTAACTGTATATATTGATACTTCCTAATGAACATTTAGCGGCACAAAGTGAATAAATGCCAGGAATTCTGTAACTGTTGTAAATCTCACAAAAATTGTGTGAAATCTATTCATTCCATCAATGAGGAAACTGAAATAAATAAAACATGTACAATTTTAAGAGACAGTGTTGTTTTATGGAAGGGAACGCAGACCAAGTACGGGGCATTGGATTCCAGCTCTTGTGTACATATGCGGCCTTCACTGATCCCCTCTATGTCTTGCCATCTGAAGAAAAGTTCTAGTGACTGATATCTAAAATCTTATACCACCACACAACAGAGTTGTGGCAGAACATTTATTCAAGTCCATTCTCTTAACTTTGTGCAGTGGCAGTATTACAGCTAATGAGGTTTATCTGAAGTGCAATAATTATTAATTGAAAACTTTTCCCAATACCTCACCATGACAACTTGAATTATAGTTGGTATTGATAATTTTAGACAGACTCTACAGAGACTAAATTTTAAAAATTTAGCAATTTTATTGGCAATTTTAGACAGTCTTTACAGAAACTAAATTTAAAAAAAAAAAAGAAAAGTCCATTCTCTTAACTCTGACACACGAGCATCATAACAAAATGAGTTTGGTAAGGCACCTCAACTCTTCCTACTATTCCACAGTGCTTCCCATGTGAATTTTCTCATTTCCTCATTTTCAGCCACTTCCACCCTCCTTTATGGCTCATGCACAAGTTGTAAGAAACATGACATTAGATCTTTCCTTATTCTAACAGAAAAAAAGGGATATCTTTTTAACTCTGCAATTGGGGAAACTAAAGTTAAAACAAAGCAGAAGTGTTTATTCAGACAGATTTCTTGACTGTCCATTTTGCTAAAAAACATGTCAAATTTTCCATGGAAATCAAATAAATGAAAATGTTGAATTTACCTTATAAAAAAACCTATAATAAAATTTTGAAAAAGTAGATGCATACTTACCCTGATGATTCAATGCCAAATGGAATTACATAAATTCGAGTACATACTCTAATGATCAAAAATCAAAGTATAATTCATTTTGTGTCAATAAATTTACCCCATAGACACCCACATGTCTGCAGGCACGCGCGCACACACACACACACACACACACACACAAATGATAAGAGTGATGATGCATGTGTTAATTAATTTGATTGTGCTAATCAACACACAATGCATGTGTATATCAAATCATCACATTGCAAGCCTTGGAGATATACGACTTTGTCAATTAAACATTTTTACATTAAAAAGAAAAATGATTTGCCATCTGTTTCTGATGGTACCATCCACTGTATGATTCTGTGAAGCCCATGTCACAGGCTCTCTGACTCCTCACCTTTGTGCACACCAAAGTGGATCTATCCTTTGTTGCCTTGGAAAATCCTAGTAATTATAGAAGGGCTGGAACCAATGTTAATTTCTTTATGAATTTTCCCCAAACCTCTCTGCTCCTCACATTTGTAATCTACTTCCTATCACTTTTCTGAAATGTGATTTAATTCTTTGCTGTATCATGAGTGTCTAAGTTTGTGAAACTGGCTCCACTCCTCTCATTAGTGGAGTTGGACAAGCACTAAGACAGAATAATAAAAAAGAAAAGAGACTGTCCCTGACTTCATTTTAATGTAGCAAGCTAAGGAATTACTCTTGGCAGAGTAATTTATGGCAGTAAAATCATCTTGAGGCTCCACTAATGAAATCACTTCTGTGCCACCAGCTTGGATTTGAGGTTAATTTATCTCTGCTTTACCTCCCAGTTCCACCCCTTACCCAGAGTTCTTCCATATGCACAGTAAGGGTTCAAATGTAGGTCTAGTAGGAAAACATTTATGGTGGAAATATTAAACATTTCAATATTCTTAATGTATTAGCCTAGGGTTTTTCTAACCAGTCTTTCCAATCTATTTATGTTTTGGTTAGCCACCAATCAATTCTTTTCTTTGTAATTCATGTATAGGTAAACAAGAATAACTTTTGCCTTCCATACCAAGAAGCTTGGTAAAGGGAAAACCCAAAAAGTATAAGTAAAAATAAAATTCTAAAAAATAATTTCAGGTTTTAAATACATACAAAAGCAACTAACTTATGCTGATCTGATAGGATGGACTAATCTATTCTGTAGCAACCTGGAAATTGGGAATGGAGTCAAGATGCAGCTAAAGGAGGTGGGGGGGTCTTCCTGGAGCCAGAACCTGACTTGACTGCCAGGAGTCTAGCAGACAAAGAGAGAAAAGAGCTAAGAAAATAAATTTCTCTCTCTCTCTCACACACACACACATAGACACACACATAGTGTTCGGACCTGTGAAGTCAACACGGTGCCAGCCCCTTGCTAGGCTAACAGAAGCCCTCTCAAGCCCAGGACTTAGGACTATATTTATTTAGAAAATTTGGGGCATGTTCTTACAAGGCAAAAAGGTAACAGCTTCATGCTTCAATTAAACAGTGAATTCTTTGTTTAGGGAAGAAAGTTGCCAGGCTGAAGGACAGGGGAGTATGAAGCTACAAATCAAAGAATACTTTGTGGGGAGCGGTGCCTATGGCTCAAATGGGTAGGGTGCCGGCCCCATATCCTGGAGTTGGTGGGTTCCAACCCAGTCCCGGCCAGAAAAAAAGAATACTTTGGGGGACAGATGACAAAGGGCAGTTACACCCTTCAGGTCAATGTGCCTGCAGCCGCAGGGTATCTATAAAGGACAACTATTAATTATTTTCTAGTTTCATTTATATTCTTGTCTCTAAGCTACCAATTTCTAACTAGACATTTCCTAGACTACTTTCTTATCTACTCTGCTGAACATTCCAATCCCCTTTGGCCAGAGTAGGCACGCATTGCAACAGGGAAGCTGAAGCTTTGGGCCACAACCCTCTGGAGATATCATGGGGCAATGCCAGGCTACTCTAGCTCTCACCCACATTACTCCCTGGCTGCAATTCAAGTTTACTTGCAATGAACTCTGGTCTACTACCTTATGGACTTATTATTTTTGCTTTTGTTTTTGTTTTTCCTTTGTAGTTGCTTGGTTTCTTTCCAACTAAGCAAAACAGAACAAAAGTAGTTCTGTATCAATCAGAACAAGTTTATCCATTTTGTCCCTTTGCAACACATTATTTCCTTCATAATAAATGAAATTAAATAATTTATCTGTTTATATACTTACTATTTTGTTATTAGTATAATTAGGTCTTCCTTATGGATCTATGAGCTTCAGGAAACCACGGATCATCTTCATATCATTAGCCAATGAATTATTCTGGCACATAACAGATATTCAGCAAATATTTATTATCAGTAAATAAATTACTACATAATCAATTTTGTTTACCTCTTGGGATCAGTTATGTAGTTCTTGGTCAAGGTCTCTAAGCCAGTTAGAATGGGGTGGTGATTGGGTTTATTATGTCAAAGCTTCTCTCATTCACACGTGTGACTGTGGATTAAGGCTGTTGCCTGAATCTCAGGTTGGCAAGAGTGGTTTTTCCAGAAAGATTATTTTTCAAATATTAAAGTAGGAATACAAAATGATTGTCAGCTTTTATGAGGTAACCCACTGATAGAGCTGGAACCCAAGTGTTCCAGGTTTATGAAACCAATTGCACTCTTTATGTCAACATTATGATCGGGGCCCTTACAAAATACCCATTGGGAAACTACCATCAAAGTGCACTTTGGATTTGTTCTCTGCCCTTCATGGAAAATTTTTAGTGTTCTGGTGCATAGTTAAAAATTTCCAGGCAAAGACATTTCAAGTAAGCATAATTGCTAAAAGTAATTTCACTTCTGACTGAAATTGCTTCTCAGCTAGTTTTGTTCATAAATTCATGGTAAGATATTTTATATATCTGTACTGATTTTCAGGCTCAAAACAGAAAAGGCAATATCTAATTATTGCCACTTTATTTCAATTTGTTGTTTGATGCTAAATAAAGTGAAAAATATAAGATGATTTAAATCGAAAATTATTTTATAGGGCCAGGTAGGGTGGCTCACACACCATAATCCAAGCCATCCAGGAAGGCTGAGACAGGAGGATTGCTCAAGCTCAGGAGTAAGAGACCCTGTCTCTACTAAAAACAAACAAACAAACAAACAAACAAACAAAAAACTAGCTAGACTCATGGCAGAAACCTATAGTCCACATGCCTCAGCCTCCCAGAATGTTAGGATTATAGGCATGAACCACTGCACCTTTGAAAATATGTTTATCCTAGGGAATAGACTTTATTTTTGAGAATGAAAAGAAGCTGAAATTACTTTTATAATAAACAATACGTGAAGAAAGATCTGGATGCTTTGGAAGCCTCCTGGCAATGACAAATCAGAAAATAAGAAAAGATCATGAGGAAGATGAGTGGCCTGTGGCTGGGAAAGATGAAGTTCACAGGATAGTTTATCCAGAATCAGCTCTATTTTCTTTTTTCATCAATGACATTTATTGAGGGGTTCACCTAGACTTTCCTCCTTTACCAAGCAGAACTAAATGGTGAGTAGGTAATCAATCACACTTGAAACAGATCTTCTGAGAGAACAGTGGAATTCAACTGAGAAGTGATGGGAAACACCTAAACCAAAGAAAGAGAGAGAAGTCAGGCAGACTGCTCTGCCTGGAATTAGCTAGGAGCCTGGAGGAGCATCCCACTATGGGGATAGGGACACAGACCCAGAGCAGTCCGCATTCCCATCACAGACTCCTGTAATCCTATCTAACCACAGGAGAACCCCTCAACCCTCATGAGCTCTGAAACTGACATGGAGAACTTCCTGGAGACCATGTGATGAGATTGCTTCAGAGAGGGACTCACTCTGAGTCCCACATACCCACTGAGTCCTAAGCACCTCAGCACACACCATTTCAAGAGCCTAGACCCCCACCTGCATCTTGCCCTGTAGCTGAATAGCCCCTGCATCTCCACATGCCTGGAGACCCATTGATATTCAGCTGGATGCTGCTGCCAGGTGCCAAAGTGTAAACCATTGACCTGACTCCACTATCCCTAACAGTGGAGCTACTATGCATTTTCATATGCCCCAAGGACAAGCCTTACCTCCTCAGTTGTAGGGCCACAATATAGCTATGCCACCCCAACTTGAGCATTTACACTTGGGTTGAGGATCACTCTACCCCTACCTACCACAGGCAGTATCTGCATGAGCCACCATGGAACTTGAAGACAGGTCTGCCTGGCCAAGCTCTGTACTCCCCACCCCCAGTGCCAAAGTATGCTGTCCACTGATCCAAGGATGAACCATTTCCACCAGTCATCATCGGCATCTCAGCAGTTCTCTTAGGGGCCTGTTATTACCACCAAGCTGTCACCCACCAATACATGCCACATGCCTGGAAATCAGCCCACCCAGCCCATTGTAGCCACTACTACCAGAGCAGAACTCTTGGGAACCTGAGGACTGTCCCACCACTATTTCCATCACCCACGACTTCCCCCTGCCTAGGGATCCAAGGACCTTCCTACCCAACTGAACCACTACTGTTACAACACCACCCAAGAAAGCCACCCGGAGACCCCAAAATTGACATGCCTGAACTAACACTAGTACCAATGCCCACCACCCCGGGAATGAAGGACAGGCTTGCTCAGTCCTCTGTTGCCACCACAGGGACTTGAGCACTGGCTTACATGGCTCACCAGGCATCCCCATGCCCAGCAAAAATTTTTCAAATTCTCCACAAACTGCACCCTAAGCCAATGAGGACATCACAAATGCCACTGAAGACTGATGGTGTCCACAGCCAATAAAATAAAACAGGAACTACACAATTACACACACCCAAAATCAAGGACACAATGCTCTGCTCAACCAACACCATGAATATAAGGTCCTTCCCTTCAAAAGGAAATTTAAAATATTGGATGAGGCAACTGTTACACTAGATATAAAGATATCAGTGTAAGGGCACAAGAAACATGAATAAGCAAAGGAACACAATAATTTTCCAGCAACAGATTTCAATGAGAAAGAAATTTATCAGATTCTGGAAAAGGAATTCAAAATAATAATATTGAAGAAACTTGGTAAGATAAAAGAAAATACAGGTAAACATTACAAATAAATTTTAACAATTGAGGCTACAGATGAGAAACACATCAAAGAGATATATATCATTAAAAAGAACAAAATAGAAAGTCTGGAACTGAAGAATTCATCAAATGAAATACAAAATCCAGTCAAAAACTTCAAAAATACACTAGAACAAGCAGAAGAAGAAATTCAAAGCATGAAGACAGGTTTCTTGAAATAACCTAGTCAGACAAAAATAAATAAAAAAGAATAAAGAAGAATGAACAAAGCCTATATGACATATAGGACACCACAAAATAGCCAAATATTCAAATTTTCAGTTTTCCAGATGCAATGTGAAGATGGAAGAAATAGAAATTTATTTAACAAAATAATAGCTAAGAACTTCCCAAGTCTAGGAAGAGATTTAGACATCCAGATACAGGAAACTGAGAGATCCCCCAAGCAGATAGAATTCCAAAAAGTCTTCTCTACAGCATATTACAATGAAATACAAGGAGAGAATTCTAAGAACAGCAACATAAAAGCATCTAATCACCTATTGATGATTCTCAATGAATTTTGAGATACTGAAATCCTATCAAGTACGTTCTCAGACCACAATGGAACAAAACTAGAAACAATAACAAAATGAACTTTAGACACTGAACATATACAAGAAAATTAGGCAACGTGTGGCTGAATGATTACTGCAGTGGTTCTCAACCTTTCTAATGCTGCGGCCCTTTAATATAGTTCCTGTGGGTTGCGACCCACAGGTTGAGAACCACTGGACTATTGGGTCACTGAAGAATTTGAGGAAATCAAAACATTTGTTAAACAAATGAAAATCAAAACACAACATACCAAAACCTGTAAGATGTTACAAAGGAAGTATAAGAGACAAATTTAGGGCAATGTCTACATTAAAAAAGCAGAGAGATTTAAAATAAACAATCTAATGATGTACCTCAAGGAACTACAAAAGCAAGAACAAAACAACTCAAAATTAGAAGAAAAGAAAAAAAGATGAGAGCAGAAATAAATGAAATGGAGACTAAAAAATACACAAAGTGTCAACAATACAAAAAGTTTGTGTGAGAAAGTAATCAAAATCAATAAACTGCTAGCAATAGTAACCAAGAAATAGAGATTACTCAAATAAGCAAAATCAGGAATGAAAAAAGAGACATTACAACTGACACATAAAAGATCAGAGATTATTACAACTCTACATTAACAAACTGTTGAACCTAGAAAAAAACTGATAAATTCCTGAACACATACAACCTACCAGGAGTCAATCAGGAAGAGACAAAATACTCAACAGACTCATAAGGAAGAGGAAAACTGAATCAGTAATCAAAAGACTACCAAGAAAGAAAAGTCCAGGGTGGTTTTGCTGTTTCACCCTCCCTTACATGCTGACTTCATCACTCTTCCTTATGGAAGTAAAATACACAGACAAGAGCAGGAGGTGAGATTGGCTCTAATTAGCTGGCTTTAGAGTGAAGATGACAAAAATCCAGGTGTTATTTGGTTTCTTCAGAAACACCTTCCAATGCACAGCAAACAAATATAGTACAAGAGATATTTTGTGGTATCTGTAATTATATACATTCATATTTTAGAAGAAATGAAGTTTCTTTCTTCATAGAAGCCAACTCATAGCAATAGAAGGTCCACTGAGAATATCAGTCACTTTCTTCTAGTGTTAATGTTTCTCAGGACTAAGCACCCAAAAGTACATTATCCAAGAGTTACCATACACTGAAAGAACTAAAAAAGAAGCAACACGTTTTTTTTTTTTTTAAGACAAAGTCTCACTCTGTGCCCCAGGTGGAGTGCCATGGCATCATAGCTCACAGCAACCTCAAACTCCTAGGCTCAAGTGATCCTCTTGTCTCAACCATCCAAGTAACTGTGACTACAGGTGTGCACCACCACACCTGGCTATTTTTTTTTTTTTTTTTTAGAGACAGGATCTCTCTCATGTTCTGGCTGGTCTTCAACTCCTGAGCTGAAACAATCCACCCACATTAACCTCCCAGAGTGCAAAAATTACAGGTGTGACCCACTGCGCCCTGCCATAAGCAACTTTTTTTTATAACTGGGAAAAAAGCCAAATATTCTCAAATGCAATTGCCTCATTTTACATGTGAGAATTACTGATAGTGAACTTCAGTAAGTTCATAAAATTAGTCAGTCACAGAGCCAGGACTCAAATGTAGTTGGTCCCCGTTTCTTATTTCAGTGCTTCTGCTTTCCAGCATTTGTTTGAACCTTTAGTACTCACTTGTACTGTAAATTTCCTCAGTAATTCCCGCCTTCTGAGATTTTTACACATTTCTTCTCTTCTCCTAGAGCCGGCAATTGAGGATGCTATGTTACAAAATACTTGTTCTGGGATTCTCCTTTCTCTGCGGGAGTGTTCATATATAAATTCAAAAGTGGGTCTGTTGCCATCTTGTGGCCCTAATACATAACTGCAGCTTTAAAAGTGCAGTATTTCTTTTCTTTCTTTTCTTTTTTTTTTTTTTTTTTTTTTTTTTAGATCATAGCTGTGTACATTGATACTGTCTTGGGTTACAGTGTGCTATTTTTGTATACAATTAGAAATATTTTCATCAAACTGGTAAACATAGCCTTCATGTCATTTTCTTAGTTATTGTGTTAAGACATTTATATTCTTCATTTAGAAAGATTCACATGTACCCTTAAAAGATAAACCATAGACATGATCCCACCAATCACCTTCCCTCCACCCATCCTCCTCCCTCCTTTCCCCTCCCTCTCCCTTTCCCCCATATTCTTGGGCTATAATTGGGTTATAGCTTTCATAGGAAAGCTATAGTTTAGTTTCATGGTAGGGCTGAGTACATTGGATACTTTTTCTTCCATTCTTGAGATACTTTGCTGAGAAGAATATTTCCAGCTCCATCCATGTAAGCATGAAGGAGGTAAATGACCAAGTAGTTAAGAACTTAAACTTAAGCATTTGTTGTATTGACTTAAAAAACTGGTACTTGGACCAAAAATGATGTTCTCTAAAACGTTGCAAAATTATCTTCTTCCTTTTCATCTTGTTACAATTGCCATAGAAAGAAATATTGGCTCGGTGCCTGTGGCTCAAGTGGTTAAGGCACCAGCCACATACACCTAAGGTGGCAGGTTCGAATCCAGCCTGAGCCACCAAACAACAATGATGGCTGCAACCAAAAAAAATAGCCGGACGTTGTGGTGGGCGCCTGTGGTCCCAGCTACTCCGGAGGCGGAGGCAGGAGACTTGCTTGAGCCCAGGAGTTGGAAGTTGCTGTGAGCTGAGATGCCACAGCTCTCTACCCAGGGGGACAGCTTGAGGCTCTGTCTCCAAAAAAAAAAAAGAAAGAAAGAAATAATCATAAATATGCCTTTGGTGGTCTTTTAACCACTTGAAATACATAGAATTTTTTTCTCTTAAAATAAAGACTGTTTGGTATTCTCTGCACCCCTTCCTCATTTTTAATAGCACACTTTTAACTTGTGTTTGATTATAACCAAATCTACCTATTTTCCCCAACGTGGATCTTTGGAAGTAAGTCCTGAAAAACTAATGATGGTCCTGAG
Source organism: Otolemur crassicaudatus (assembly GCA_963574585.1). Lineage (NCBI taxonomy): Eukaryota > Metazoa > Chordata > Mammalia > Primates > Galagidae > Otolemur > Otolemur crassicaudatus. Next base: position 13,722 of record CAUYQS010005253.1, on the reverse strand, counting down.
ATAGGACGGTGCACCCAAAATAACATTCCAGCTGGGTTGGTTTTTGTTTGTTTTACTGGAATGTTCTGCTGTAGAAATGTCCGCTGTGTAACCCTTAATTTGAATATATATTTAGAGGAATAGTTGGTATTGTCACACAATAATTGACTGCAAACTTTACTCATGAAGGGATGTTACTAAGCCAAGCATGAAAACTGGCAGGGGTGGCGGTGACATGGAATGCAAAGCAGTAGCACAGGGGCGGCTGATGACACTCACCTATTTAAAAGTGTCTTCTACTTTTTATTTTTGCTTATAAGAAAAAGACAGTAGACGTAGGTGGGGACACAGGAAAACGAAGTTGAATTTAGCCCTCATAGAACATATGACGATTGCTAGGTATCCACTAGAGTTCATTTTAGGCAATACCACGGGATGCAAACTTGTAGCTGTCCTGTGTTTAAAATCTCTCCTCTGGTGTAAAGCCCATCCAGACACTTAAAGGTTGTTTCTTCCAGCTATATTCCATTATATAATATTCTGGTTTTTTTTCTTCCTGTAATTCATATTATCTAAATTATTATGGATGTCATGTTAGTTTTTTTGGCAGGCATCCTCTAAAATGCTCCCTAATGATCTCTGCCTCATGGTTGCCATCACCTCATACCATTCTCTCCCTTGGAGTTGGAGCTGGACTTCTTTAATACACTTGATTTTCACTAAAAGGCCAAAAGGCAATTTAAAAAACCAGAATATTAAAGGGACACACACACACTTTGTTTACATACTTTGCTTTTGTACATTTTCTTTTTTCGAGACAGAATCTCACTTTGTTGCCCGTAGTAGAGTGCCATGGTGTCATAGCTCACAGCAACATCAAACTCTTGAGCTCAAGTGATCCTCTTGCCTCAGCCTCCCAAGTAGCTGGGACTATAGGTGCCTACCACAATGACCAGCTATTTTTTTTTTTTAAGAGATGAGAATCTCACTCTTGTTCTTTAAGAGATGGTATCTCACTCTTGTTCAGGCTGGTCTCCAACTTCTGAGCTCAGGCAATCCACCTACTTCGGCCTCCCAGAGTGCTGGGATTACAGGCATGAGCCACCGCTCTCAGTCACTTTTGTACATTTTAAATCAAAGTTATATGAGCCCTTCAGAAGGTGTGCATTGTGCCAGTTAGGTGTGAATTTATCCAACTCCTTCTCCCCCTTCCTATGTCCTTGATTCCCATTGACTTTTACTTCCATATGTGCATGAGTGTTGACTGACTAGTTCAAATTTAGTATTGAGTATATGTGGTGCTTTTTTGTCCACTTTTGTGATACTCTGTTTAGTAGGATGGTCTCCATTTCCACCCAGGTTGTTGCAAAAGATACTAGGTTATCTTTTTATGGCTGAAATACTCCATGGTAGACATATACCATACTTTATTAATCCACTAATGTATAGATGGGCACTCAGGTTGTTTCAACATCTCTGCAATTGTGAATTGTGCTGCTATAAACATTTGAGTGCATATGTCATCTTTTTTTCCTTTGGGTAAACACCCAGCAGTGGGATTGCTGGATCAAGTGGTAGATCTACTTTTAGTTCTTTGAAATATCTCCATAAGACTTTCCACAGAGGTTGTACTGGTTTACATTCTTACCAACAGTGTAGACGGGTTCCTTTCTCTGCATTCACACAAGCTTTTGTTGCTTGGGGACTTTTTGATAAGAGCTAGTCTCACTGGAGTTAGGGGATATCTCATATCTGGTTTTCTTGACTCTCCTAATCAATAGGCTTTAATAGAAGTACTTAGATGCTGCTTCTGAGATTAAGTTGCAAGAAGAGTGTGGCTTTCATTCTGAATGTATTCTCTTGGTGTCTCACTTTCAGGGAGCCAGATGCCATCTTGGGAGCTACCTGCATAGAGACCTGTATGAGTTGGCTGGAGCCCCCTTAACAAACTACCATCGACTGTGTGGCTTATGTAACAGACATTCACTTCTCACAAGTTAAAGACTAAGGTGCAAGTAGGTTGATGCTTTCTAAGGCCTTGCTCCTTAGCTTGCAAATCACCACCCTCCTGCTGCTCTGCACAGGGTCCTCTCTTTATATATGAGCATCCTTCCTATCTCTCTGTGTCCAAATTCCCTCTTTTTATGAGGACAGCCTGTGAGGAAGTGAAACCAGTCTACACTTATGTGAGTGAGTTTGGATGCAGATTCTCTGCTGGGAGAGCCTTCAGATGAGATCAATGCCTTGATCAACTGCCTGTCTGTAATCTCGAGTGAACTTGAGTCAGAAGCACCAAGATAAGTCACATTGTTGGTATTATTGACCTGCAGAAACTGTAAGACAAGGAATATCTGTTTTTTAAGCTTCTAAAATGTGGGGCAATTTGTTATGCAGCAAATGATAACTAGTGTCTATAAATTATCATGAGTTTTTATATGTTTGGAGGGTATATACTTTTTGAAGTAGAAGAAAGGATTTTCAAATAAACTTTAAAGAGTGTAGTAGATGATGTGTTGCACCTGCCAGATCCTCCATATCAGGTCTTACGTGCTCATTCCCTGGCTACCGAGAATGTTGGTTGTTGGCAACATACAGCTGTATCCCTCCAAAAATTGCATCCAGCTGTAAATAATTTGTCTGATGATTCAAAATTTGCCTGTTTTCATGTTTGGGAGTTTGAGATTAGTAAGAACTGATATGCCTTCATAGCGACTCTGGCTGTTCAGAGTTTCCCAGAGATTCCCTCATAAATTGGACTAGACCTAAGGAAAATAGTTGTAAGTTGCTTCTTGCCTTTTCTTGGTGCTCTATGCTCTTGAGAGTTAGTCCTTGTTTATCCTCTAGGAAGATATGAGACATGGGGAAAGGCAGGAGGAAAGACAGAGGCACTACTACGTCAAGAGAGAAATTTCATTACTTGCTTCATGGAATAAAAGATCAGGCCTATTTCTAGTAAACTTTGCAATTATTTTGGTAGAATTTCTAAGGATGTTACAACTGTCTTATAGAGGCCATTAGGAAGTCTCCAGATGATAGCACTACTTCCTGAACACTGCTTGAGAAAACACAAATCAAAGCAGGTAAAAGCAAGTGAAACTGGTTCCTGACTACACTGGCATCCTGATCACGATGGCCCTAATTTTCACTGTACTTCTCCCAAATCCCCCAAATAAAACAACAAAACAGAATGTAAACACTTTTTGAATTGTTTTCATTTTAACTGAAAAAAAGAAACCCTGACCTTTTCAAAAAGTGCCATAAGAAATTGAAAATCTAAATCTTGTTATCTGTATTGTCAGAAAAGCTGAGCCCTCTGAAATTCATAATCATTTTTATTCATGAACTTTTATTCATTCATCATGTTTGATGGCCACCAGTACTCCAACATCTCCCTTTTGGAAATGTCAAGATCAAGTGTTCACCTATTAGAGCTGAATTGCAAACACTTTGCTAAATTAGCTACAATTTAACCAGGAAAACTTATTTTCAATAATATGACCACCAAATAGATTGGTGTCAACTGAAAAAATCATCACATGGTGCTAAATGCTGTTCTGTTGCATGACCCAAAATAATTCTGGGCATTTAGATAACAAAATGAGTACATTTAAATATACTTTCTTTAACATAAAGAAAGCAATGTGAAATGCAATTCACTCTCATCTTTTATTTATATTTTAGATGTCTGTGACTGATGATTGATCTTACCAGTATACAAATCTATTTTAGAGTCCATGTAGCAATGTGAATTAAATATAAGTGATCTAAAAGTCTTTTCTGTTCCACATAGGAAAGTAAATTATTGAGTACCCATGTAACTGAATACATTATTTGGAATTACATCTGAGGCATTGTTGGGGGTATTAATGTGTGTCTGGTGTGGAGTGTGATTTGGCTGATTTGGAGGTAAAAATGAGGTTATTTGCTAGTGAAGAATTAGTGGGATAGGGGGTCATCTTGTAAGGGCCAGACCAGCGCCATTTTCTTGTCTGCTCTGTTAAACCACAGGGCCACTCCCTGCTGCCTCCCCCACCCCTGGTTGTACAGCCATTAAGCCATTGAATTGAGTCACCTAAGACAGACAGCTGCCATAATAGGCAATAAGTATCAGTTCCCTTGAACAACTCCCATAATAGGCAATAGGTATCTACTTCCTTAAAATTCAGGTATTCTCCTTCCTAATTAGGCTACACCACCTCTAGCCCTGATTGAGAAATACCCTACCCTTCACCTGTACCAATCCAAATCCTCCTTTACTAGTGAAATCATCAACCACCAATCAGGAGTGTACCCGTACCCTGACCCTACCCTTTTGCTTTCTGTACCCCATAAAAACTTCTTCCACCCTGAGTTCGAGGCTCATCCTCGGCTTGCATGCCAGGAGAGTCCAGGCCTGGGACCCTGGGGCCCCCCGGGCCTCCCGGGTCTGTAATAAATCTCACCTTATGCCTTTACATCGGAGCGAGTCTCGAGTTTGTCGGTTGGGGTTAATTTGGGAGGCTTTCTCGGACCCAACAAAGGCAACACATTACTTGAGTTGAAGTTATACTTCAAGGCAACAGTAATCTAAACATCATGGTACTGGTATAAGAACAGACACATAGAGCAATGAAACAGAATAAAGAACCAGAAACAAAGCCATACACCTACAACCAAGTGATCTTTGACAAAGCAGACAAAAACATACACTGAGGAAATAACAGTCTAATAAATTGTTCTGGAAAAATTGGATAGCCATATGCAGAAAAATGAAACTGTATCCCTGTACCCAACAAATAAAAAAATTGTCTCAAGGTGAATTGAAGACTTAAATGTAAGACCTGAAATCATAAAAATCCTAGAAGAAAACTTAGAAAAATCTCTTCTGGATGTTGGGCTAGGCAAGAATTTATTACTAAGATCCCAAAAGTAATTGCAACAAGACCATAAATAAATAAATAGTACTCATTTGAAATGTTTCTGCACAGAATAAGGAATGATAAACATAGTAAGTATAGAACCTATAGGAGACAATATTCACAACCTATGCATTCGATGAAAGATTGTTATCCAGAATCTATAAGAAACTCAGTAAGTTAGAGGAAAATGGCTGACTACAAGCAACTTATGTCAGAGGCTCCTGACCAGAGGGCAAAAAACTGGACAGAATTGGACTCCATGAAACCAAAGGTGGGGAGTTGAGGTAAGAAGAAATTTAGGCAAGCTGTAACTCCAAGGAAGAATATTCAAGAAAACACATTACAGGTACAAAGCTCATCTGCAAGAGGACAGGAGATCCCTCCCCCAAGCAGAAGTCTCACTGCAGGCCCTCCACAATGAGCAAGGAACAAAAGACCTCTCATTTTACCCCATGGGAGAAAGCCATTAAACACCAGGTCTCCTGCTCCAGGGAGATCCCACTTGTGAACCTACACACTACCACCCTGGCTGGCATAAAATTGGACAAATATTTTCCCCACAATTCTGAACTCCCAGTCCACACATCCCCCCTTGCATGGTGGTCTGAAGTTCTGCCCCCTGCAGAGCAGGATTGGGCCTTTCCCTGAGAGATCTAGGCATAGTACAGACTGCTGGTTACCATGGAAGCTGGGACTCTTGGGGAAGCAGAGGAAGAAAGGGATACATGGGAGAGTGAGATACACATCATCATGGTGCACTGCAGAAGGGGCACAGACCCCCAATTCAGACAGTGCCTGGCAAGTGAGGTGCTGACAGCTGGTTCAAGTTGTACCCAGCAGGCAGGAGCACTGAACCCCAGTTCTGATTGTGCCCAGCAAGCGGTGGTGCTGTTGCCCAGTTCAGACTGTGCTCAGTTGTTTCTGTCTATGCCAGGCAAACAGGGGCCAAGGTCCCTAGCTCTGACTCTGCCTGGCATGCAGGGGTGCTGACACGCACTTGGGACTTTGATAGACAATTGGAAGCTCACTGGAGGAGACAGGCACCATCCCCTAGGGTTTGCAGAATGCAACTGCCTTTGAAATTCTATCCACCTCAGGAGACCCTATGATCTCTCTCTCTGTTTAGCAGTATTTGCACTGCCCAAGAAAATCTGATTGGAACTTGCCACTGGGGCTGTCCACACAGGGACCCTCCCAGTTTGAGCTTCAAAAGTTCTGTAGCAGGAAAGAACTGATGGGGGTGGGGCTGCACAGTGGCCTATATCTCTCCTCCGCTGAAATTCAAACCTAACACCTTGGCTTCTTAGGATAGGGTAGAGTTTGAATGATCTCAAAACAGAGCCAAATTGCACTATCTCACAAAACAGAACTTCAGAGTGTCTGGCCAAAACACTGAAAGGGACCTTTCTAAGGTTGCAGGGGAAAAACCACAATTACAAGGCCTAGCACTTTGGTAAAGGGCTGATTAACCCTACTATCTGGGACCCCCCAATTCAATCTCATCCTACCAGTTTTAACAACAAACAAATGACAGAAGATAATCATGGGGCAGAACCAACAGAAGAACTCTGGCAACACGAATAATCTGAGTAGATCAAGATCTCTCCAAGGGATGACAAAGAAGATACAGCTAAAGATGCCATTCAGGCTTGGTGCCTGTGGCTCAAGAAGCTAAGGCACTAGCCACCTACACCTGATCTGGAAGGTTCGAATACAACTTGGGCCACCAAACAACAATGACAGCCACAACCAAAAAATAGCCAGGTATTGTGGCAGGTGCCTATAGTCCCAGCTACTTAGGAGATGGTGGCAGGAGAGTCACTTGAGCCCAGGAGGTGGACGTTGCTGTGGTCTGTGATACCATGGCACTCTACCCAGGGCAGCAGCTTGAGGCTCTGTCTCAAATAATAATGATAATAATAAGATAAATAAAGATGAAATTCATAGACAAATGGCTGTATTGTCAGAAATAGAATTCAAAATATGGTTATGAATATGGTTAAGATTAATAGAATGGAGGAAAAGATGGAAATAGAAATCCAAAGAGTAGTTGAAAAGTTGTCTCAGGAAGTGAATGAATTCAAAGACAAAGTCACCAAAGATATGGATATAATAAGAAAAGATATAGCAGAGCTCAGAAAATGAAAGGTTTATTCAAGGAGCTTAGAAATTCAGTAGAATCCCTCAGTCATAGAGTTGACCAGGCAGTAGAAAGTATCTCAGAAAATGATGACAAGGTTTTTGAATGATCCCAAGCATTCAAAGAGGCAGAAAAATGGAAATTAAGAACAGAATATCCCCTGAGAGAGTTGTGGGACCACTCTGAGGGATCTAACATTCAACTTATAGGAATTTCTAAAGGAGAAGAGGATGGTCCTAAAGGCAGAGATGGAGAATAATTTTCCAACTATTGCAAGACAGTTCATAGTTTAAGAACCCCAGAAAGATTCATTCCAAATAAAACATCTTCTAGACACAATGTAATCAACTTTACCAAAGTCAATATGAAGAAGAAAATCCTGCAAGCAGTTAGACATAAGGAAGGCATTACCTACAAGGGGAGGAATATTAGAATGACTGCAGATCTTTCAGCTAAAACTTTTCAAGCCAAAAGAGGATAGTCATCAACCTTCAGTCTTCTATTACAAAATAACTTTAAGCCCAGGGTCCTGTACCCAGCTAAATTGAGGTTGGTTTGATGGATAAATCAAATACTTTACCAACATACACATGTTAAAGAAATTTGTCATAACTAAACCAGCACTCCAGGATATACCCCATTTTCCATAATGACCTACACAATGGTCTACCACCAAAGTAAACTCACACAGAAATTTTCTGAACAAAATCTAACATCCACAAGGCTAAAGGATTAAAAATATCCATGGGAACTCTAAAAAACATGGCACCTAAAACATTACCATGTCTATCAATTATCTCAATTAATGTGAATGGCTTAAATTCTCCACTAATGAAGCACAGGTTGACTGACTGGATACAAAACTCAAACCAGATGTCTCTTGAATACAAGAGACTCATCTTACCTTAAAGGATAAAAAAAGGCTCAGGGTGAAGGGACATGTATCATGCAATCAACTAGAAAGAAAAAAGCTGGGGTTACAATTTTATTTGCAGATACAATAGGCTTTAAACCAAAATAAATAAGGAAAGATAAGGAAGGACACTACTTACTTGACAAGAGAAACACTGAACATGAAGAGATTTAGATAATTAATAATTATGGACCCTACCACAATGCTCCTCAATTTATAAAGCAAACCTTAACAGACATGAACAATTTAATATCTTATTGCACTATAAAAGTTGGGTATTTAAATACCCCTCTGTCACTTCTATATAGATCTTCCAAGAAGAAACTAAAAAAAGTAATAATGGACCTAAGCATGACCTTAGAACAAACGGACTTAACAGACCACTTCAGAATATTTCATCCTAATAAAACTGAATACACATTCTTCTCATCAGTCCATTGATCATCCTCTGAAATTGATCATAGCTTAGGACACAAGTCTAACCTCAGCAAATTTAAAAGAATAGAAATTATTCCTGTGTCTTCTTGGACCACCATGGAGTAAAAGTTGAACTCAATAGTAACAGGAATCTTCATATTCAAACAAAGTCATGGAAACTAAGTAAACTTATGCTGAATGATAGCTGGGTCAAAGATGAGATTCAGAATGAAATCACCAAATTTTTGGAACAAAATGATAATGAAGACACAAATTATCAAAACCTGTGTGATACTATAAAGGCAGTACTAACAGGGAAATTTACAGCATTGGAAGCCTTCATCAAGAAAACAAAAAGAGAAATCAACAACTTAATGGATCATCTCAGACAACTGGAAAAGGAAGAAAATTCCAACCCCAAACCCAACAGAAGAAAAGAAATAACCAACATTAGAGCAGAAGTAAATGAAAGTGAAAACAAAAGAATCACTCACATGATCAATGAAACAAAAAGTTGGCTATTTGAAAGGATTAACAAACTAAAAGCCAATAAACCTTTGGCTCACTTAACCAGAAACAGAAAAGTAAAGCCTCTAATAGCATTCATCAGAAATGATAAAGGAGTAATAACAGATAACACAGAAATTTTAAAAATACTCAGTGATTACTATAAAAAACTCAATTTTCAGAAATATGAAAATACGAAGGAAGTGGACCGATACCTGGAAGCACGCCATCTTCCAAGACTCAGCCAGAAAGAATTAGAAATCTTGACTAGACCGCTATCATACACTAAAATACCATCAACTATGTAAAATCTCTGAAGAAAGAAAAGTCTGAGACCAGATGACTACCCTTCAGAATTCTGTAAAACCTTCAAAGAGGAAGTCATACCTGTATTACATCAACTTTTCCAAAACATAGAAACAGAAGGAATATACCCTGGCACATTCTATGAAGGAAGTATCACCTTAATCCTCAAACAAGGAAAGGACCCAACAGAGAAAACTATAGACCAATATTGTTCATGAATACTGATGCAAAAATATTCAGTAAGACTCTAGCAAACAGAATTAAATGACACATCAAAAAAATTACACACCATGATCAAGTTTCTTTTATCCCAAGGTTACAACTTTGGTTCAACATATATAAATTTATAAAAATAACACATCACATAAGTAAAATAAAAAACAAAGACAATATGATTTTTTTAATTGAGGCAGAAAAGGCTTTTGATAATATCTACCATCGTTTCATAATTAGAACACTTAAGAAAATAGGCTTAGATGGGTCATTTCTTAAACTGATAGAGGCTATCCACAGCAAACCCACAGCCAATGTCATACTGAATGGAGTAATATTGAAAACATTTCCACTCAGATCAGGAACTAGACAAGGATGCCCATTGTCTCCATTGCTATTCAACATAATAATGGAAGTCTTAGCCATCACAATCAGGCAAGAAAAGGTGATAAAGTGTATCCTAATAGGGTCAGAGGAGATCAAACTTTCACTATTCGCAAATGACATGATCTTATACCTGGAAACCCCACAGGGACTCAACTACAAAACTGTTAGAAGTGATCAAAGAATACAGCAGCATCTCAGTATACAAAATCAATACTTACTAATCAGTAGCTTTTATATATGCCAACAACAGTCAAGCTAAAAATATAGTCAAGGACTCTATTCCTTATACAGTAGTGCCAAAGAAAATGAAATATCTGGTGATTTACCTAACAAAGGACATGAAAGATCTTTATAATGAGAATTATGAAACTTTGAGAAAAGAAATAGCTGAAGGTGTTAACAAATGGAAAAATATACCATACTCACGGTTGGGAAGAATCAACATTGTTAAAATGTCCATGCTACCCAAAGCAATCTACCAATTTAATGCAATTCCTATTAAAGTACCAATGTCATACTTCAAAGATCTTGAAAAAATAGTGCTTTGTTTTATATGGAATCAGAAAATAACTTGACTAGCCAATACATTACATAGAAATAAAAACAAATCAGGAAGTATCACATTACCAGACTTCAGGCTATACTATAAATCTATAGTGATCAAAACAACATGGTACTGGCACAAAAACAGAGAGGTAGATACATGGAACAGAATAAAGACCCAAGAGATGATCCCAGCCACTTATCCTTATTTGATCTTTGATAAGCCTATCAAAAACATTGGGGGAAGGATTTCCTATTTAACAAAGAGTGCTGGGAGAACTGGCTATGACCTACAGATGACGGAAACTAGACCCTCACCTATCACCACTAACAAAAATCAATTTTCACTGGATAAAAGATTTAAACATAAGACATGAAACTATAAAAATACTAGGAGAGAGTACAGGAAAAACTCTTGAAGAAATTGGCCTAGGAGAATATTTTATGAGGAGAACCCACCCTGGCAATTGAAGCAACACCAAAAATATATTACTGGGATCTGATCAAGCTAAAAAGATTCTGCACAGCCAAGAGCACTGTAAGTAAAGGAAACAGCCTTCAGAATGAGAGAAGATTTTTTGCAGGTTATGTTTCTGTCAAAGGTCTGATAACTAGAATTCAAAGAGAACTCAAACTAATTAATAAGAAAAGAACAAACAACCCCATTTCCTTGTGTGCAAGAGACTTGAACAGAAACTTTTCTGAAGATGACAGACCAAAAACACATGAAAAAATGATCAATATCTTTAATCATCATAGAAATGCAAATCAAAACCACTTTGACATATCATCTAACACCAGTAAGATTAGCCCACATTACAAAATCCCAAGAGTACAGATGTTGGTGTGGATATGAAGAAAAGAGAACGCTTCTACACTGCTGGTGGGACTTCACACTAATAAGTCTTTTTGGAAAGAAGTCTGGAGAATTTTCAAGGTACTAAAAATTGACCAACCATTTTATCCTGAAATTCCTCTACTAAGTATCTACCCAGATGATGAAAAATTATTTTACAACAAAGACATTAGCACCAGAATATTTATTTCAGCCCAATTCATAATTGCCAAGTCATGGAAGCAGCCCAAAAGCCCATCAACCCATAAATGGATTAATAAATTTGTATATGTATGCCATGGAATACTATGCAGCCATAAAAAAGGATGGAGACATTATAACTTTTATATTTATCTAGATGGAAGTGAAACATATTATTGTTAGTAAAGTATCTCAAGAATTGAAAAAAAGTATCCAACGTACTCAATACTACTATGAAACAAATATATCATCACCTACATATTCATAAGAATGACAAAACACAACTATAGCCCAGAAAGAGGAGGAGAGAAGGAGAGGTGAGGAGAGTGGATGGGAGGAGGGAGGGTATTTGGTCAGAACTCTCCTATTGTGCACAATGCAATGGTACATTTCAAAACTACTAGTATAAATGTCTTACCACAACAAATAAGTAAGTCAGATGATGGCTGTGTTACTGAGTTTAATTTACACATTGCACACTGTATATCAAATCAGCACATTGTACCCCATTGTACACAGTTATGATTTAATTAAAAAAATAAAAAAAAGAAGGAACTCAAACAACTTAGTAAGAAGAAACCAAATAATTCCATTAAAGAATGAGTAAATAACATGAACAGACATCTTTCAAAATAAGATATACAAATGGCTAACATTTACATGAATAAATGCTCAATATCATTAATTATCAAAAATGCAAATTAAAACCCCAATTAGAGACTACCTTACTCCAGTCAGAATGGCTACTATTAAAATATCAAAAAATAATAGATGTTATCATGGATGCAGTGACAAGTCAATGCTTATACATTGTTGGTGGGAACGTAAGTCAGTACTACCTCTAAGATAAACAGTGTGAATATTTCTCAGAGAGCTAAAAGTATGTCTACCATTTAATCTACAAGTCCTAATACTCAATATCTACCCAAAGGAAAAGAAGTTATTATATTAGAAAAAACCCTGCATTTATATGTTTGTTGCAGCACAATTCACAATACCACAATTCACTTATAAATGAGATAAACCTAAGTGCCCACTAACAAATGAGTAGATAAAGAAAATGTACACACACACACACACACAAGAGAATATTACTCAGTCATAAGTAATAATAAAAAAATTTCTCTTGCAGCAATTTGGGTAGAATTGGAGGCCATTATAGTAAGTGAAGTAACTCTGGATTGTTCTCACTTACAAGTGGAAATTAAGCTATGGATATACATGGTCATAAAGCATGGAATAATTGTCACTGCAGAATCCAAAGGTGGGAGGGTGAGGAAGTAATCAGGCATGAACAAGTGAGTCCAACGTACACTACTCAGACAATAGATACACTAAAAGCTGAGACTTCACCATCACACAATATGTCTATGTAATGAAACTGCACTTGGACTTCCTTAGTTTATTGAAATTAAAAAACACAGACATAAATGGTAGTCAAGAGATGTTCTAGTTCTTAAAACATGAAGCAACCCAGAATAGAAACAGAAAATTAATAAAATATATATATATATACTGCTAAAAGACTCATTAAAGAATGCACATTTTTAGCTAAAACAAAATGTTTTATTTAGAAAGAAATACAAATTGGAAATGACTCAAAAGGTAAAAATGAACTCTCATGGGAACTATTAAGGTAAATGAAAGAGTTATGCAAGAGTTCATGCAAGAGTCACTCAAAGATTGAAGAAGCCAGATTATGATTATGTAATTCAGTGCAATTACTAAGTGCAGTTGGGTACTGTTATTCACACTGTCTATGGCTCCCAGTGCTCTGAGAATATAGGCTAAAGCAGCAAAAGTCACAGACAGACTCTTGAAATTTTAACTAACCTATATTTCCCCCAAATGCAGCTCTTTCCTATATTACTTCTCTGTATATACTTCGCCATGAAAAACAAATTTCTGTGATCTTTGTAACTCTTGTTATAGCACTTAACATTCTTTCATAAAGGCTATTTCTTTTCTTAGTGTTGCATGGTTCTCTTTATGGAGATCTTTCACATACTTTTTAAGGTAAACTCCCAAATATTTCATCTTCCTTGGCACTACTGTGAATGGAATAGAGACCGTGAATATTTTTTCAACTTGACTATTGTTGGTATATATAAAGGCTACTGATTTATGAGTGTTGATTTTGTAGCCTGAGATGCTGCTGTATTCCTTGATCCTTCTAAGAGTTTTGCAGTAGAATCCCTGGTGTTTTCCAGATATACAATCATATCATCTGTGAAGAGTGAGAGTTTGATCTCTTTGACCCATATGTATACCCTTGATCACCTTTTCTTCCTTAATTGTGATGGCTAAAACTTCCATTACAATATTAAAGGGCAGTGGAGACAATGGGCAACCTTACCTGGTTCCTGATCTGAGTGGAAATGAT
>CAUYQS010005252.1:0-29493 GCA_963574585.1 Otolemur crassicaudatus | reverse complement strand
TGGACACTGAGAGGGCAAAGTCTAAGTGGGGGACGTGGGCACATTGAGGGCAAAGGGAGACCCTGGACCATTGGAGGGCACCGGCGAAGTGGGGGACGTGGGCACAGGGAGGTGAAAGGGCGGCGCGGGACGCTGTGTGGGCGAAGTGTTCACATAGAGGTCCCAGGGAGACACGGGACACTGACATGGCATAGTCTAAGTGGAGGACGTGTGCACATCGAGGTCAAAGGGAGACACTGGACACTGAGAGGGCAAAGTCTAAGTGGTGGACGTGGGCACATCGAGGTCAAAGGGAGACACTTGACACTGAGAAGGCAAAGTCTAAGTGGGGGACGTTGGCACATCAAGGTCAAACGGAGACACCAGAAACTGATAAGGCATAGTCTAAGTGGAGGACGTGGGCACATCGAGGTCAAAGGGAGACACTGGACACTGAGATGGCAAAGTCTAAGTGGGGGACGTGGGCACATCAAGGTCAAAGGGAGACACCGGACACTGAAAAGGCAGAGTCTAAGTGGAGGACGTGGGCACATCGAGGTCACAGGGAGACACTGGACACTGAGAGGGCAAAGTCTAAGTGGGGGACGTGGACACATCGAGGTCAAAGGGAGAGACTGGACACTGAGAAGACAAAGTCTAAGTGGAGGACGTGTGCACATCGAGGTCAAAGGGAGACACTGGACACTGAGAGGGCAAAGTCTAAGTGGGGGACGTGGGCACATCGAGGTCAAAGGGAGACACTGGACACTGAGAAGGCAAAGTCTAAGTGGGGGACGTGGGCACATCGAGGTCAAAGGGAGACACTGGACACTGAGAAGGCAAAGTCTAAGTGGAGGACGTGGGCACATCGAGGTCAAAGGGAGAGACTAGACACTGAGAAGGCAAAGTCTAAGTGGAGGACGTGGGCACATCGAGGTCACAGGGAGACACTGGACACTGAGAGGGTAAAGTCTAAGTGGGGGACGTGGGCACATCGAGGTCCAAGGGAGACACTGGACACTGAGAAGGCAAAGTCTAAGTGGGGGACGTGGGCACATTGAGGTCACAGGGAGACACCAGACACTGAGAAGGCAGAGTCTAAGTGGGGGACGTGGGCACATTGAGGTCAAAGGGAGACACTGGACACTGAGAAGGCAAAGTCTAAGTGGGGGACGTGGGCACATCGAGGTCAAAGGGAGACACTGGACACTGAGAGGGCAAAGTCTAAGTGGGGGACATGGGCACATCGAGGTCAAAGGGAACTGCGGGTCCAAAGCTGGGACACAGATAAGTAGGAGGTGATACCTTTAAAGTTACCTACATGGAAAGGTCTTCTATGCAATTGAAGTCAAAGTCAGGTAAAAAATCAAGGACAAAGAATGTAGAAGTATCCTGGAAATCAAGTAAAATGTAATTGATAAATATTCTCCTTCCAGACTTAGAGGATTATTTCCCTTCTCATCCTGGTAGTAGAAAATTCCTGATTGTGATAGGACTGAATGCTTGCTAGGGGAGGTAACTGAAGGTGGGTGGCCTTGTGTGAGGTGTAGGGCAGGGAGCAGACTCTATTTTTACCAGAACAACTTTATTGAATAAACTTTAACAAATATTTGAGTACGTGTCATATTCCAGGCATTGTGTTATATGTTGAACATAAAACTAGGAGGAAAAAACCCAACAATAATGATAAGAAGACATAAGGTCGGCTCAGTGCCTTTTGCTCAGTGGTTAGGGCGCCAGCCACATACACTGAGGCAGGTGGGGTTTAAACGCAGCCTGGGCTTGCTAAACAACAATGACCACTGCAGCAACAACAACAAAATAGCTGGGCATTGTGGCAAGTGCCTGTAATCCCAGCTACTTGGGAGGCTGAGGCGAGAGAATTGCTTAAGCCCAAGAGTTATAAGTTGCTGTGAGCTGTGATGCCACAGCATGAAGGTGACATAGTGAGACTCTGTCTCAACAAACAAACAAACAAACAAAAAGTATAAGATCACCACCGCTCTTAGGCCTTTACAGTCTAGTCCTATAATTTTAGGTTTCATTCTGTTACTATATTTATATTTCCCATGTTACTATACCAATTGAATAAGAAATAAGAATACCTTTCTTCCTTTCTTTCTTTCTTTCTTTTTTTTATTTAGCAGGCTTGGGCTGGAGCATGTGGCCGGTGCCCTAACCACTGACCTACAGGGCCCTCCAAGACTGATACCTTTCTTATGGTTTACACGTCCAGTTACTTATTTCACAAAATTTTAGGGGCAAAGGATCTGTTTTGGTCACTGTCCTTGGTGCTGGGGTCAATGCCTGAGTCTCTCTCTTTGTAAGCTAAAGCACTAAAATAATATTTTAAGCATATTCTAAATATAAGGACAATGGTACACTGTTTGGTGAAAATGGCTCATTTTCAAGAGCTCTTTTTTTCCTCCAAAAAGCTCCAGACAATTACACATTCATTGCTTTCCTTAAGTGCTATCAGTTACATAGTCTCCTCATAGTATTTCAACATGAGGTTAATTGCAGCTAAAGAAAAGTTTATGATTAGTCCAGACAGGTATTTTTCTTCATTGTCTAATACCATAAATCCATTAAATTCCTATCCATCTTGTCATCTTCTCCTTGAAGACTTGGTTATATGACCTGCAATACTAGTTCAGTTTCGTGATTATAATTGTGATTGGCAGAAAGCTTTCAGAGTTGCAATAAATTTTGCCACAGGCAGACAGGGAATTTGTACCACCCCAATTCCATTGTGAAATCTGAATTTTTAACTATCTTATTACTGGTGAATGGTCTTATCTGGGAGAAAGAACCTAGGCTATAAATGCATAATTATCCAGAGATTTTTTTAGTGACAAGAATCTCTTGAAAATGGACGTTTTTCAATCATATATTATAATATTGTGCTGGTCTTTAGGATATTCTTAAAACACTATTTTAGAGCTTTAATTTACAATGAGGGATTCTCAAGCATTGGGGCCAGCACCAAGGACAGTGAACAGAACATATGTGTTGCCCTAAAATGTCTGCTAAATAATTAACTGGACACACAATGCATAAGAACGGTATTACACTTACTCAGTTCTTCTGGCTTATGTAACAACTGCAGAAATTTGTCTTGAAGGGTAAGGTTCGAGATAGCTCACAGGCAGATATGTATTTTTTCTTTTCATTTGTGACTGAAGCATACCCCCTATTCTGGAATTATTCTGAATAATCTTTAACCCCCTATTCTGGAATTATTCTGAATAATCTTTAACCCCCTATTCTGGAATTATTCTGAATAATCTTTAACCCCCTATTCTGGAATTATTCTGAATAATCTTTAACCCCCCTATTCTGGAATTATTCTGAATAATCTTTAACCCCCGATTCTGGAATTATTCTGAATAATCTTTAACCCCCATTCTGGAACTATGCTGAATAATCTTTAACCCCCGATTCTGGAATTATTCCGAATCTTTAGACCGTTTAGCATGTTTTCACTTCCCAATGATAATCCCAGGTGAGGTGGTAGGGCCCTTGTCAGCAGAGGTAGACAATACATTTTCCTCTATGCTTTTCTTTCTGAAAAAGGCAAATGTCTGGGCCTCTCTGGTGTAAGTGTATACATATGTGTGCATGTGTGTGTATATAAACCTGTAGCCTGCATGCCCATGATACATGTATTCCTCCTTGAAGTTTCCGTTGTTGACATGCTGGAAAAATAGGGTACGTAAATTATCTCTGCCCCCAGGCACTTTAACTTGAGCGGCCAGCACTTATTCAGCTGGCCACCATAGGTCTCCCTGTCCTTGGCAGCATTACAGGGGTAATATTTTTTAACATGGATGAACAGCTCTTGAAAATTCCTCCAATGTATTAAGCATGAACAAGCCTTTCTTCAGCATCAGGCTTGTATGTCTTCCTTCTACATTTATTTCTCTACAACAAACATATTTATTGGGGCTGTTATGAGAAAAATCTCCCTGTCCATAAATGTTTGTCTTCCGCTCTGTCCCTTTTATAGGATCCTGAAGAAATGATGGAGGGTCTTCTGGGTGGCTGTGTGTGTGTGTGTGTGTGTGTGTGTGCATGCTTTTTTTTTTCTGGGGAACTCCCATTTATTGCCCTATCGCTATAAAGTCTTCTTTAAAAAGCCGATACACTAGGTTTTGGTAAGGAATGGGCTAAGTGACAAAATAGGACCTAAGAAGGTAAATTTAAAAAGAGCATTCTCTGCAATAGCATTTGCACAGACACCTCCATTTACCGCACTAATTGCTGTCACTAAAGTATACGTAGGATCTGGCGTTTTCATGGATCACCCTCTAGCCAAATAGCTACCTGAGAGCAGTTGAAATTGTGGAATTGAAATGAATGAATACTCAGATATTAGTTATTTTTTTGAGAATTTTATGGTTGTAGATGCAGCTGATAGAAAAGTAATCACATTTTCTGATAATCACCAAGAGCAGTTATCTCTGTGGTACAGGACAATAGTGCTGATATGTCTGTTTCCTGGCTTTTTGGTTCATGATTAAAATAACAGTTAGGGTATGTTTGAATCCTGTTTGTGCACGTGACTTAGGATTTTGTGGAATCTAAAGTGACATCTGGACAGTATAAGGATGAGTTTTCTACTGTGCCCTTGGAGCAGGAATAAAGAAGTTCCATTATTATAATTATAGAACCTCTGTAAGGTGACAGTCCAGGGGACTATAACAAATTGGTCAACATTTGGAGGAGGTCAACATAAGGAACTCGGCCGACTGTACTGATATATACATGTGGTACATGTTCAGTCTATGAAAATTAGGCCAAATTAAGGAGGTCAAATTAAGGAGGTGGTCAATGTAGGGAGGTGGTCGACTATGGAGGTTCTACTATACTTCAGAGATATTGCCGATTTGATTCTAAACCAGCACAATAACTGAATATAGCAATAAAACAAGGCACGTGAATTTTTTTGTTTCCCCGGTAGTATGAAAAGTATGTTTACATTATACTGTAGTCTATTAAGTGTGTAATATCATTATGTGCAAAAAACAACGTACATAACTTTAATTTAAAAATACTGTATTGTTAGCCAGGCATGGTGGCTCATGCCTGTAAACCTAGCACTCAGGGAGGCCAAGGTGTGTGGATTGCCCTGAGCTCACAGGTTCGAGACCAGCCTGAGCCAGAGTGACACTCTGCCTCTAAAAATAGCCAGATGCTAATGTTATTGTTGTAGTCCCAGGTGTAGGCACCTGTAGTCCCAGTTACTTGGGAGGCTGAGGCAAAAGAATCACTTGAGCCCAAGAGTTTGAGTTTGATGTAAGCTGAGCTATGATGCCATGGCATTCTACCGAGGGTGACAAAGTGAGACTCTGTCTCAGAAAAAAATAAATAAATAAATAAAAATTTTATTGCTACAAAATGCTGCTGATAATCTGACCCCTCAGTAAATTGTAATCTTTTTGCTGGTGAAGAGTCTTGTCTCAATGCTGATGGCTGGTGAGTATTAATAATTAGGCTGGTGGCTGCTGACAATTGGCGTGGCTATAACAATTCCTTAAAACAAAAAACAATGAAGTTCACTGCATCAAAGGATTCTTCCTTTCACAAAAATAGAACATCTTTCATAATGAAAGTCGACCTTCTCTAAGTCTCCTACTGCTTTAGCAACCAAGTTTATCTAATATTCTAATTCCTCTGTTGTCATTTCAACGATATTCACAACATCTTCACCAGGAGTAGATTCCCTCTCAAGAAATCACTTTTCTTTGTTTGTTTATCTACATGAAGCAACTCCTGTTAAGTTTTTATTATGACATCACAGTTCAGTCACATCTTCAGGCTCCGCTTCTAATTCTAATTCTCTTGCTCTTTCCATCTGTTAATTCCTCTTTTGAAACTTTGAACCTCTCAAAGTCATCGTGCAGCTCGGAATCGACTTCTTTCAAACTCCTGTTGGTATTTTGACCCACTCCCATGAATTGTGAATGTTCTCAATGGCATCTTGAATGGTGAATCCTTTCCACATGGCTTTTAATTTACTTTGCCTTGTTCCACCAGAGGAATCACTATCTATGACAGCTATAGGATTATGAAATGTATTTCTTAAATAATAGGACTAGAAAGTTAAAATTACTCCTTAATCCGTGGGCTTCAGAATGGACATTATATTAACAGGCATGAAAACAACATTCATATCCTTGTACATCTGCATCAGAGTTCTTGAGTGGCTGGGTGTATTGTCAATGAGGAGTAAATATTTTGAAAGGAATCTGTTTTTCTGAGCAAAATGTCTCCAATGTGGGCTTAAAATATTCAGTAAACCAGATTGTAAATAGATATGCTATTATCCAGGCTTTGTTGTTCCACTGATAGAGCACAGGCAGAGTGGATTTAGCATAACTCTTCAGGGCCCCTAGGAGTTTTAGAGTAATAAATGAACATGCCTTCAACTTTAAGCTTCCAGCTGCCTTAGCCCCTAGTAAGAGAGTCAGATTGCCTTTGAAGCTTCGAAGCCAGGTGTTAACTTCTTATCTGGGAAAGTCTTAGGTGGCCTCTTCAGTAGCTGCTTCATCTACACTGAAAATCTGTTATATATGTATCCACCTTCATGACCGATCTTAGCTAGGTCTTCTGGATAACTTGCTGCAGTTTCTACATCAGCTCTAGCTGCTTCACTTTATGCTCTCACATTATGTTGATGACTTTGTTCCTCAAACCTCATGAAACAACTTCTGTAGCTTCCTCACCTCTCTGACTTCATGGAATTGAAAGGAATTAGGGCCTTGCTCTGGACTAGGCTTTTAGCTGGAGGGAATTGTCTGGATGGCTTGATCTTCTATCCAGATCACTCAAACTTTCTCCATGTCATCAATAAGACTGTTTTGCTTTCTTATCATTCATTCATGTGTTCGTTGAAGTGGCGCTTTTGGTTTACTTCAAGGACTTTTCTTTTGCCTGTGTAATCTGGGTAGTTGTTTGGTGTGAAAAGCCCAGCTTTTATTTTGGCATTTGACATGCCTTTCTCAACAAGCTTAATTATTTTAGTTTTTTATTTAAATGAGACATGTACCTAAATCTTTTTACCTAAATACATAGAGACCATTATAGGATTATTAATTGTCCTAATTGCAATATTTATACTGTTTTTCTCCCAAAATAAGACCTACCCCCTAAATAAGCCCTAGCAGGATTTCTATGCATTTGTTAAATATAAGCCCTACCCTGGTAATAAAACCTAGTGATGCATTTTGGTGTGGAGTGGTAAGGAAGACTGGAATACCTTTTATCTGCCACAGCTCTGTTCTCCAAGCCATTTGCACTTGCGCAGGTGTGTGTGTGGTAACTGTGGTCACAGGCATCCTATTGTGCAGGTGTGAATGGCTAGGGGAAAGGAGTTCACGCATCACTAGTGCCAGCCCCACCAACAAGGTCAGCTCCCCCTGTCAGATTCTAGAAGAAGATGACTTAACTGTGTTTGAATAAATGTAGATTTTTTTTTTTTTTTTGAGACGGAGCCTCAAGCTATCCCCCTGGGTAGAGTGCCATGGCATCACAGCTCACAGCAACCTCCAACTCCTGGGCTCAAGCAAGTCTCCTGCCTCAGCCTCCCAAATAGCTGGGACTATAGGTGCCCACCACAACGCCCGGCCATTTTTTTGGTTGCAGCTATCATTGTTGTTTGGCGGGCCCGGGCTGGGGATTCGAACCTGCCACCTTAGGTGTATGTGGCTGGTGCCTTAGCTGCTTGAGCCACAGATGCCGAGCCATAAATGTAGATTGTTGTATTATACTTAATGAAAATAAGACATCCCCTGAAAATAAGCCCTAGTGTGTCTTCTTGAGAAAAAATAAATATAAGACAGTGTCTTATTTTTGGGGAAACATGGTATGTGTCCAGGAATAGGGAAGCCTGAGGAAAAAGAGAGAAATAGGGAAACAGCTGGTCAGTGGTTCAGTCTGAACACACACAACGTTATTGATTAAGTTCACCATCTTACATTGGGATGGCTTGTGGCACTGTACAGCAATTATAATAGTAACATCAAAAATCACCGATCACACATCATCATGATAGGTATAATAATGAAGTTTTTAAATATTGCTAGAATTACCAGATTGTGACACAGAGACACGAAGTGATCACACGCTATTGGAAAGATGGCACTGATAGACTTGTTTAATGCAGGGTTGCCACAAACCTTCATTTTGTAAAAAAAAAAAAAAAAAAAAAAAAAAGCAATGTCTGTGAGGTGCAATAAAGTGACATGCAATAAAATGAAGTGTGCCTGTGTTCAGACCAATCTGTGCTCCTATCTTTCCCTCTTCTAGAGTACTTGTTTACTACTCAATCATAACCAGAGGAGTAAGGCAGGGTATAGTCAGCCCTGTGTCATGTTCCATGTCAAGACTTCCCATGATTCCCTATCAGTCTGTTGTGGAGCTGGGCATCTGGGGTCAGAGAAGAAAAACACATCTTTAGGGTTATGAGTAATAGGTGAATTTGGGATATATTTCCCCTTCCAGTATTTATGTTTGCAACCACATTCCATCAGGTTCACTTATAGAACAGATAATCTGATTGTGTTTCTTGGAAGATGTTTCCCAGAGAGCTGATGACCCCATGACCTGACTAACCTTTTTAATGGCAGCCTCAGTGAAAAGCATAGAGACCAAATGACCTACTCATGTCTTCAAAGGATGGGGAAGACGGAGACCAAGATCAACCTAGACTCTAGTTCTTGCTGTCATTGCTGCTGCTTCTGACACAGTTGCTTCATTGACAGGTTCATTTCTAGGGAAATTTAGAAGTTCTATTTTAATCCCATCACCTATAATGTACAACTACACAGTTGTATACGAAGGCATCCAATCAAATTCCAAGCTTCAGAAGGAATTCTGATGTTATATTTTAAAATATCTTGGACCTAGGCACATACCTCAGTGAGTGCTCTGTTTTCTAGAACGACCAGAAGATATATCTATGAATGTAATTTATTTATGTTTTTAAAAATTTAACTTTTTAATAATTGAAGTAAAATTTTCAAATGTCCAATGCATAAATCTTAAGTGTACAATTCAACAACTTATATAAATGTATGCATTTGTATAACTAACAGCCTAATAAAAACATAGAACATTTTCTTTAAGCTAGGAAGTCCCATGTGACCCCTTCAAATCTCTTTCCCATCATCAACAACTGTTATTTGTAGTTATTTCTGGGGAGATGGGGGTCTTGTTACATTGCTCAGGATTGTTTTTCTGCTATTGAGTTGTGTGAGTTCTTCATAAATTTTGCATATTAACCCCTCATCAGATAAAGGGACTGTAAATATTTTCTCTCAATCTATAAGTTGCCTGTTCATTTTAATTGTTTCCTTTGGTGTGTGGAAGTTTTTTAGTTTGATGTAGTCCGGTTTATTTACTTGTGTTTGCTTTGGTAGCCTGAGTATGGGAATGATGTCCAAAAAATCATCGTCAAGGCCTATTTCCAGGGACTTTTCTTAGGATACATAATTTAATATTTTTACCAAATGGGGAAAAATTTCAGGCATTATTTCTTCAATTTTTTCCTATTCCATTCACTTTATAATTTTTTTCCATTGAGACTCTAATTATGTAAAATGCTAGCCTGGTTGATACCACCTTGTGGCTTGCTAAGGATTTGTTAATTTATATTCAAAATCTTTTTTCTCTGTTTGCTTTAGAGCGGATAATTTTTATTGTTCTACCTTTAGGTTTACTATCCTTTTATTTTACAAATTTCAATTAGCTTTTCAGTCTATAGGGTGAATTTTTCTTTTGAATTATTGTTTCTTTTGGTTCCAAAATATCCATTTGGTTCTTTTTCATTTTTTTTCCCCCCTAGATTCTTCATCTGTTATTCATTATGACCATCTTTTCCTTTATGTCTTTGGTTATATTTATAATATTAGCTGTATATGTCTTTTCTGCTAAATATAACATCTGGTTCATATCAGTATAGAAGTTTATTTTTCTTTTCAAATATGAGTTCATGTTTTTCTGTTTCTTTACATATTTAATAATTTTTTATTGCATGCTGGATAGTGTACATGATATAATTTGAAGAGTCTGGATGATTTGTCTTTCTTTAAAGGGATCATATAGTGTTCTGTGAGATCCTTTTGGTCCTGCCCAGCTATTTTTTTGTTAAGGAAGGTTTAGTTCTTAGTTCTGTTTTGAACATGGTCCTCTGACAAAGCTCTCATTTCAGTCATGATCCTTAGTCCTAAATTTTGGTCTTTTGGGGTTTCATATGGATGCTAAGTGTACTTTTCACTTAGGCTTGACTGGAAGTTTAAAGTTTTTCACACAGTGCGACCCCCTGATGTAATTACTGTTCAGGTCTCGAACAATTAGGAGAAAGTTCCTGTTAGGGTTCACAAAGTCTCTCCCTGTGAATGTGTATCACAGCACTTGCCCGGGAATCTACAGAGAATCTCCACCTAGACTTCTGGGCTTTCCCTCTGTGTAACTCTGTTCTCTCTAGTACTCTGTCTTGAAAATCCATCTTCTTTAAAAGCGTGGAATTCCAGCGTCTGCCTTCTCAACTCAGCTAGATCTCTGCTACTCTTGGGCTCTAGCTCTCGTTATCATAGCAGGTAGGGAATGCAGGCAGCAAGCCAGGACAATCATGAGACTCATCTTGTGTGCTTTCATTGTTTCCAGGATCACAGTCCTGCTCTGCTTGTGGCTCAATGCTAAAAACAGTTATTTCATTCTGTCTAGGTTTATAGCTGTTTTTCAGCAGAAAGGCAAGTCCAGTACCAGTTGCCATGTCATTGAAGGAAGAAGCAGCCCCATCCTGCTTTTCAGATAGATACACTGTCATAATCTAGTTTTATGTATATTATGTAAAATCTGTGCTTATATTTGTACAGGAAAACATTTTTTTCTATTAATTAGTCTTCCACAGACTCTGAAAAGTTTAGTTTGTTGGTTAGAGAACAGTGGCCAAAAGGTACAATATTAGATTCTATAACTGCATCCAAAAGAAAGAGAAAGTGCTTGTTTAATTAGACATGAATTAATGGTCTGATGTGGCAGGACAATGTCGCAACATAAATTATTAATAAATTTCCTTTGATAAAGAATTAGGTAGAAAATAAACAGGGGGCAGGAGAGACAGGGAGAATGTCATGTTATCATATTATAGCTAGCTATAATAAAAAAGGTTTTCTTTATTCTCCTGATCTGGACACAGGGTCAAATAACTGAAGCACTGAATGAAATAACAGCTTTTCCCAGACATATCTTCACATTTTCCTACTAAAGTGAAGACATCCAAAACCGAATTCTATTGCTTTCCAAAGTGTGGCTGGTATTTCTTTAACGTTAAACAGTAGAACAAAATAAAACAAAAAAGACTCACCTGTTTTCAGGTATGTCGACCAAGATGAACTGGTGACTTCTTTGGAATGCTAGTTGAATTTTATTTGAAATGCCACCACTTCTGGGGCTTTTTAAAAGGCTTATATTCTTTATAGCACATTTTCACAGCTCAATTACCAGATCAATTATACTTTTCTCTTTTTGTTCATTCTTTTTTATTGCCACCCGGGACAAGAAAAAAAAATTCTCGTTTGTGGAAGGCTTTCAACATTACTGATTAGAATGCTCTTCAGCAAGTTCACTTGCCAATGACATACTATAAAACCACCAGTTTTTCAGATTAGAATCTTCATGGCAATGGAAACATTTCCTACAAATGAAAATATACAAATGTGAGCTGACTTGCTGAGTGAGAGAGGCGTTCTCCCTCAGGAGTGAGTCTTAGATCTATTGCTCTTTTTTAAGATTTTCATAGATGTGGAGAATGGAGCATATTCTTGTGTGCTATGGAAAAGCAACTGAAAGTCAAAAAATAACAATTTAAAATCAGAGTTTCAAAAATAATGATGCTTGAGTTAGATTGCAATGTGGTTAATCACATCTAATTTGTTCTGAATAAAACTTTCCCTAAAATATACATATGTATGTGTATGCATGTATATATCCAATTCAGTGATCATGGGCAGACCTAACATGGGTGGTTTGAGAGCTCAGAAGCCATACAATTGAGAACAAGTGCAATGATACTACACAGAGAGGAAAATATCCATCCAGGGCCAGAAAGAGTAGGGCCACTCTTCCTACCAAGCTAATATTGAGGTTGTGATTTTTTATGATGTGATAAAAACAGAAAGAATAAATCCATGTTTGAAAGTATGATCAGAATGTTACATTTATATTGGTAGAGACACTGGGTGTTGTCTGAGAAACCATTTCTATTTCAAGGTGTGCCTGGTATTTGTCAACCTGTTCCTATCCTTTCCCTGAAGCACAGACTGCTTGATTCCTTGTAAGGTTAGTTCTGTATCCAGCCTTTGGATGATATTCTTGTCTCAGTGTCCCATCCTTAAAAGTGGCAATGGTCAGAAAGGTTTCCAGAGCTTGGGGTGGTTTGATGGGCTGGCCATGGGAAAATATTACAGAGTAAGAACAGCCACCCAGGGAGTCCTCACCTGATACAGGGGACTGAAATGCAGAGGGTAGGAGCAAGATCATACAGAAGGTTTAGATGTGAGAGGTAGAACAAGAGAGAGGGAAAGGAAGTTCTGATGTGAGGACAATTAGTGACCTAGTACACAGTGGGGGGCGGGGGAAGGGGAGAGCAAAGAGAGCAAAGGAGGAAAGGGTGGGGGTCTCCTTGTGTGATACCACTTTTGGGGGTGGGACACAATTATAAGAGGGACTGTACCTAACAAATGCAATCAATGTAACCTCGTTCTTTGTACCCTCAATGAATCCCCAACAATAAACAAACAAAGAAACAAAAAACTATACTGGCTACTTTATGTTAATGCTATGGTACCCTAAAAGAAAATTTTACTATTTTTTTCTAAGGCTGGCTCTGAATATTCTAGTTGATTTGACTATAGCAATTGACCACAGGCAATCAAATAACCAGGCCAAAATCGTGCCCCATAGTCTATGTGCATAGTCTCACACAATGCCCTGGACAGTAACGTAAACCCCTTGTTCTCCAACGGTCAATCATTGTAGGAGATCTTCCCCAGACCAGCACTCCCCTGTTATCCCCCCAGCACACCTGACCCCTGTGTTTATTTATGACACACCTGTCAGAATTGCTGATGGCTGCTGTGCTACAGTGCCCCAAGCTGTGCTTCAGGGCTCACTATGTCATTTTGGATTTCCACTTTTGCTTTCATCATAGGCCTTGAGAACCTAGAAGGCAAACGGACGAAGGAAGAAAAGAATTTTAAGATAGTATACAAAAAATCACAACAAATTATTACAGCAGAAATCAAAGAGGTTAGATCCCTCTGCCAGATAAATATTTTGAGCAGCCTTACATGGGGAAATTAGAGGGGGATTTTGTGACTGGTGGGTATTAAATTGATTGTCTAGCCTACTTCTAGATTTTATGTAACTACTCATTTCTAACTATTTAATATTATAATCCTATTAGAATGAAATATTTTTGGGATTCCAAATATATCATATTCTCTCTCATCTTCTTTTGCACATTTAGTTTTCCATAGCTTCCCCCACCCCTTTCCCTTCTCTCTGCTTCTTCCTACCTTACCCATCAATCACCTCAATACTTAGAATCAAGTTATAGTTGTCATTGCCCCTAAAGTGTTTCCCGGGAACTCCCAGGACTCATAAGGAATCCCTCATACATCCCTGTAACACCCTATTCTTGCACCAGAGCATGTGTACATTATGATGTTGCTGCCTTTTTACTCGCCCAAGTCTCCAATGAGACTAGAAACATTTTTCATGGCTGTTTCGTGCTTAGATTGCCATAAGATCCCATCTGCCCAGCACTGTATTTGCAACATATCAGGACTCAAAAACAGTTGACCCACGTTTGCCACATTGGACATCTAGAACTACGTTTCTTTCCTACCTTTGTTTTCTGTGTCCACGTTAGAAGTGAAGGAGAAGCATTTATAAAATTTTGCTGAAAATTCAGTATAAATCCTTGTTATAGCTTTCATGATTTTTTTCCTCAAGGGTATTAAGAAATTAAAGCAAGTCAACAGAACCAGTACATTATCATAGGAATGGTGGATTTGGGACTGCGGAGCCTAGATTGAGGCAATGGCTAGTAGTACTGTTGTCATCTTTCAAGGAATGTAGCAAACACAAGTCCTTCAGAGGGTCAATATCCAAAAGGGTTCAATCTGGTGGAAAGGGGGGCTTTAGGAGTCTCTGAAGAATGTGGCTTCCTAATCATTGTTCTAGGGGATTTTATTAGATAGGAATAGATCTCAAGAAAGTAGTTAGTTCTACTTTCTGAGAGAGAATAACAGAGCAAAAATGAAGCAGGGACCAGGTCTCTAAGCAAATGTGCTGAGTTTTATGGCAGGAATATTAAGAAATTGGAATACAACCCAAAGACTGATTGATACAGAAACTCCTTTAAGTGTCTTAGGTCCCCAGGTTGAGGGCTGGGGGTAGAAGGTATAGCTTTGTTGGCATGTGGACATCCAGAGGCTCACCTGGGCACATCAGACACTATTCAAAAGATAGTAGTCAAATGCTAATCTCCATAGATATACCTGAGAAAGGAGGAATAGGAGTTTATCTTATAATAATTATTATGATAAGGCCTTTGGCAAAACCTTTTTTTCTCATGAGCTCTAAGATTGCACCCAAATGGAATTCAAATTCAAATTATTTGCAGTGAGTGATCTGTTAACAGGGTGTACACCAAAGGAAGCTGGGACAGTTTCTGAATAGCACAGAGTATTAAATGGAAATGAGATCATATTCTTAGCCATCTAAAAATCAGGCCAGTTTTAAACCATCAACTCTTGGGTTGTCCATGATCCAACATTCTCTATAGATAAAAACTACACACCAAAATTGCCATAAGAACCTTAGCCAAGATGATTAGACCAAGTTCATCAAATTGTTGAGCTTGTTTGGTTTACAGATTTCTTTTAAAAATCATGACTGAAGAGATAAATTCTTTCTACACTGTCAATATCTTTACCGTTGCATCCTTATATTACTGTATAGGGATCAGTTTCTGTGTCTATCTCTGACCAACTTTGAATTTTCAGATCATGCATGACCCACACTCAGTGGGTGGGGTATAGACCAACAGCTCTCCTGACAAGTCTATTTTCCCTTTCTTAGACTACGTAGCTGGATTTCAGCTACCTGCGAGTCATCTGGCAGTGCTTTAAGTCGTGTGTGGATTGGCCTTAACTTAGTGCTTTGGTCTCAAGACAGGAAAACCCAACTGCATCTATTGTACTATATACAAATGACATGACCAACATTTGCAAATTCTCAATGACATGGGTGAAAATTGTGTCACTGTAAACCCAGGGGAGCCACCATCCCATTATGAATATATTCAGATATTTTTCTCCTGCAGCTTACAAGAATAAGTGTTGAAATATAGATTTTTTTCATCATCTGGTTTGCTGAGCTAATTTTCCTCATAGGAAATGATATCTTTGGAGGGGTTATAATGTAAAATATGTGGATTTTAACAATAAATTTTTATAAGCAACACTCTGCTTTTCTCGTATGAACGACTGTAGAGCAAGGCCTATCTCCAGTCCGACACGTTTTCTAGTCCTTTGTTCCCTTCCTGTTTCTGCCCTTTTCCCTTATGTACACTATTTCTCCTTCCAGAAATATATTTCTAGTTCATATTCTTTCTCTTAAAAATTCTACTCAATATTCATTTCTGGTAGTACGGATAGTCTATTCTAGGAAGAGCATATTTGTCAGTATAAATGATCTTGCCAATCTTTCTGTTTATTTTGAGAGTCTTCTAGGCCTTGAGTATGTATTATGTAATGGTCTTTGGGGCAAAATCAGTTTGTTGGAAAATTGGACAAATAATGTACAAACCAGCAGAGAGCATTCTAAGTATGAAAAGAAAATCTGATTTAAGGATTGAAATAAATGACGACATTAATGTAAAAGTCTATTTTTCTTCAGCCAAAACAATTACCTTCATTAACAAACACTTATTGAGTTGACATAGTGGGTTTGAAAATAATGACAACAATAAAAAAGCTTTTATTTAGTTTCAAATCAATGATATTAATTTAATTGGTTCTAAACTCATTATTTCCAAACTCAATACTTTTAAAAAATTAACTTCATAATTTTTAAGTCATAAATAAGCCTTCTGTGTTTTTAAGCAATAAATGAAGCTCCTGTGCTTTGGTAGGTCATGCCTCTTAATTTGCAAATGATCCATTTTCTGCCTTTTGATTATAGCTTATCTCCAGGTTAAATTACACTGAGACATTGCATTGCAATGAAAGCTACCTTTGCAGACAGAGACTTTTAACTTTTATTTTCCCTTTTTCAAATAGTGTTTTAATGCAACAAAACCCCCAATATAAGGAAAGTTTGATCCCTTGAGAATTTTGTTAAAGTGGTTTACCTGAATTTATTTATAGGTTTTCTGAAAGCTGCGGTAAGAATAATTCTTGAACTAAAAGCATGGTGCATATATGCAAAGGAATAAATGAAAGCCAAATGTCTGGGAACTGAAAACAGTTGGATTTGTGATTTTCATAAATTAAATACGGATAGAAGATCAAACACATTCATTTTTATCTGGGTTTTTGTTTTGTGAATGAATAAGCATAACAGAAATGTTTAGATGGTTACTATTTGTGAAATCTACAATGGTTTTGAACTACCATCCAGTGTCTCTAGGACTCCAACCCTAAAGAAAATTACTTCTTATCTTATTTTTTTTTTTTGTTTTGTTTTTTTGAGACGGAGCCTCAAGCTATCCCCCTGGGTAGAGTGCCATGGCATCACGCTCACAGCAACCTCCAACTCCTGAGGTCAAGTGAGTCTCCTGCCTCAGCCTCCCAAGTAGCTGGGACTACAGGTGCCCGCCACAATGCCTGGCCATTTTTTTTTTGGTTGCAGCCATCATTGTTGTTTGGCGGGCCCGGGCTGGGGATTCGAACCCGCCACCTTAGGTGTATGTGGCTGGCGCCTTAGCCGCTTGAGCCACAGGCGCCGAGCCTACTTCTTATCTTATTAAGGAGAGTGTTGAAGGATTAAAAATCTCTAAACCTCTTTTCTTATACATAGTAGGATTTCCTATGGGGGAATCATGAGATCAGATGTCCACTTGTGTAGGTGTAGGCTATATGAATTATTTTTTGATAACAATGGTGAAATATAAATTTTGTCTATTACAAAATGATTGAATAAACTAAGCAATTATTAACAATAATGCAAAATAATTATTTTCAATAGACTTAATTATATTATCTATACTTGTTTGAAAGTACAGCATAGGCTCATGCCTGTAATCCTAACATTCTGGGAGGTTGAGGAGGATGGATCCCCTGAGTTTGAAAATTTGAGACCAGCCTGGGCAAGAGTGAGACCCTGTTTCTACCCAAAAACTTGCCAGGCATTATTAGGGCACCTGGTAGTCCCAGCTACTGAGAGGCTGAGATAAGTGGATCACTTGAGCCCAAGAGTTTGAGGCTGCTGTGAGCTATGCCCCACTGTGACTGAGTAAGAGTCTATCTCAAAAAACAAAACAAAAAAGCAAATGAAAACACAATATTATAGTCCTAGGGTTAGTCCATTAGCAAGGTGAAGCATATGCCAATATTTAGCATTTCATATTTGTAAAAAAAATTCACCATGCCTAACATGGATATAGAGACACCAGCACATCGTGGGAGGTACACCCTTGAAGCCCCAGTGATGAGCAGAGCCACCAGCTGGAGATGGTGCTTAACAGCTTGAGGAGGCTGAGAATTCTGAAGTAATCTGATGAAAATAAGAAAAAAGCTGTTCAAATGCAAGAAACAAATTCAATATATTTTGAACCCAACTAATGTTGGGAAAGCATACATTTAAGTGAAATACTGAAATTCCATGACTACTTAAACACCAAATACATGCCTCATTCTTTTGGCCACCGGGGATAGCCAAGTTCTCATGTGGTTTGTGTTCTGGAGGGATGATGGTTATGTGATTTTCTGTGGTACACAAATCAAGAAGGTTGATTATTTAATTGCTCCAGCTTGTAAAATTTCAAGAGCAAGTATGGAAGAAGGGCAGGAGTTTAGTCTATTTCATATTTAAAAATATTTAATGAACTCCATAATATCCCAACTACTCTGATAGGAGCCAAGGATTTAAAAAATAAGGTCCCTCTTATAGGAGGGCTTGTAATTTATTGAGAAATACAGAGATGTTAGCAGAGCTTATTGCAACCACGTGGTCAGTGCTGTGCCAGGTGGAAGAGCTGGGTGTGCAGGGGCAGAGCTCTTCGCTCACCTGGGAAAGGCCTGGGGGAAAGTGCCATGGAGTGATGCCTGCGGAAGAGGATGTGTGACCAAATCTTCAGACAGTATGGCAAAGCACAAGGTCATAAAACAGCTGTGTGGGCCACTGGCAGAGAGCTGCAAGCTGTAAGTGAGTTGGTACTTTTCCTGCATAGAGGGTGAGGCAGACAGGGCCAGGCCATGAGGCAGGAGGGGCGGCGGGGAGATCGCAGAGCACCTTGGAGGTGGACACAAGCACAAAGGCAGACCAGGGGATCAATTATGGAGTCCAAATTGAGAAGCAAAGGCCTTGAAAACCAGGAGGGTAGATAGACTGGAAAATATCTAGGGTCCTAAAGGCCTGTCTCTCTATGGGTAGAGGAGAAGGGGAGCGAGAGCACTACCAGCAGAGTTTGGGATAATCTGAGCATGGAGTGCGTGAGTTTACCGAGTCTGGTGGGGACTTGCTGTATGGGAGGGAAAGGTCCAAAATTCTCCTGAGTAGAAGGGGCTTGAAGGGGCTTGAAGGGCCTGGAAGTGAGGGTCCCTGAAGCCCAGGCAGTGTAGGTGTCATGTGTTGGCTGGCTTGCTTGAATGCACTTTGCATTTTCTCAGTATGGCATCAAAAGTCAGAATCAAGAGGAAAATTTTAAGTTGGATTCCAAACTAGTCAATAAATACGTGATAATGCCTCTGAATCACTTGATTATGGTTATATTAGAGAAGAAGGCTTGGAATAGCCAGATGTCATGGATTTAAATGAAAAGCAAGGACTGTGTGCGAGAATTTCTGAGCATAGAACCGACCCCTGAAGCACCTCAAGGTTCTTGGGACTCTGCTGGGTTCCTTCTACTCACCAGAAGAAGGTGCACCCCTGAGGCCCTAGCAGGTAACTGGGCTAATCTGGATGTCTGCAGTACCTCCACAAACCCCAGAAGGGCGAGTGAATTACCTAAGCTTGCACACCCAACCCGCGCTTGATCTAGGACCAGAATGAAAAGATTTTGCTTGAAATTTGTTACGCTACACTTCACTGTATGTTTTAAAAATTAGATGTCTTGTTCAGACAATGTTTTTAATACAAATTATTCCTTTTAATATAAAAGTACTGGTAAAAATTATCTTCTTGGAATGGTAATTATGATCTTACTGAAGCTTTGCCAGTAAATCAAAGAGCTTTCTCAGCCCCATCATTTTCCCTTCAGCTTCTCATACTATTGTCATGATGCTTAGATAGTTCGTAGCTCTGAACATCAGCACTAATCCTGGGAGCCAGTGCATTTTAATACATACATACATACATATATATATGTGTGTGTGTGTATATATATAATATATATATCTATTTGCATGCAGCCTGATTTTTTTTAACCTTGAATTTGGTAAAGTTAGTTTTAGTACACAGAGATGGAAATTTTGCTGACTGTAGAACTGAGCCCATGTGTAAGACAAATTCTCTCATGTTAAGTATCTAAATCAAAAACAATCAAAATGTTAAACCTGCTGTAAGTTTCTAGATATTTACTGCTTGTGTTTGTACAGATAAGGAATCTGGTTGATTGATTTTTTATATTTTTAAATTCATTTGTTAAAATTTTTTTATCTAGAGCTGTTGTCTTGCTTTGTTGCCCAAGCTAGTCTCAAACTCCTGTCCTCAACTGATTCTCCTGTTTCAGCCTCCCCAAATGCTGGGATTATAGGCATGAGCCACCATGCCCAGCTGGATTATTTATTTGACTCTGAATACTATAATACCATATAAGTACATATTCTCTTTTCTCAACCTTTCCAAATTGAATCTAGTCTTATAGTGCTGAATTTCTGAGAACCATCTTGACTTAGATATCTCAGGGAGCTTTTCCCAAACTCCTTCACCTTGCTGGTGTCAGTGGAAGGGACTTAGTTATTTAAATGTTTCTTCTGTTACACTGTTGTTTTTATGGAAGGCACTGATTTGTTTTAATTGTTTGTGTTAGATAATTCTTCCATGAACTCTGAACAGTTTTCCTTTTTTTTTTTGAGACAGTCTCACTTTGTTGCCCTTGGTAGAGAGCCATGGTGTTGCTCACAGCAACCTCAAACTCTTGGGCTCAAGAGATTCTCTTGCTTTAGCCTGCCAAGTGGCTGGGACTACAAGTGCCTAGCATAACGCCCAGCTATTTCTTTTAGAGATGAGGTTTCACTCTCACTCAGGCTGGTCTCAAACTCCCGAGCTCAGGCAATCTACCCAATTTGGCCTCCCAGAGTGTTAGGATCACAGGTATGAGCCACTGCGCCTGGCCTTGAACAAGGATTCTTCTAGCACTGTGATTTTGCCTTATCTGACCTCCTTGTTACATTATTACATGCTTATATTTTTGTAAAAACATTGTAGCTCACATTATCATATTTTATACTCAGCGCTTCCCTGAGAATAAATGCTTTTCTTCCCAGTTTACTGATGAGCAAACTATAATACACAGAGGTGAAGTAATTTTCCCCAGGTTTTCTGATGGCCATGGGCAGAAGTGAAGTTAAAAGCTGAGTTTTCAAGGAATAGAAAAGAAAATTACTTCCTCTCCCGTTATAGAACAGTGGTGCAGATTGAGTTCTCATCATCTCTTAATTCAAAACTTGGTTGATTTTAAAACTGATTTTGGTCCATTATCTTGGCACGTCTTCTAGGACTCATTAAAAACAAAAAACAAAAAACAACTAAACTGTGGATGTATTGGAAAGGAAACTTTAGCTACCATCTTGAATCCAAGAGAGAAGATATACCTTCTTGAAGTGTCTTTGTACTTAAAAGAATAAAAGATGTCTAAAATTACTCTAAAATGAAGGCAATAAAAATAAGTAAAATGAAGACAATAAAAGAAGACTTTAGGATGGCACCTGTGGCTTAAAGGAGTAGGGTGCCGGCCCCATATGCCGGAGGTGGCGGGTTCAAACCCAGCCTCGGCCAAAAACTGCAAAAAAAAAAAAAGAAAAAGAAGAAGACTTTACAGCCTGAGACAGACTGAAATAGCCTCCATCTATCAGGGTGCAGTGAGTTTTTCTTTCGTTGTTGATTTGGTAGTGAGCACTATTAAAGGACCATCAAAAGTCAGCAACCTCCACATTCATTTTTAAAAGGTCATTTTTTAGATTTTGCTTCAAGATATACAAAATATTCTTATTTACACTCATTTTTTAAGATAAATTGATATCTCCCTCTTTCAGAGATGCCTGAGAGGGTATCCATATGGAGACCTAGGATCATTCACAAGTGGAAAATGCATATTCTTCATGAACCAGTTCATGTACTCTCAAAATGACTAAGCAATGAAGTTATCATAGTTAGTTCATGAAAGAGAAAGAAGAATTGATCTTTAAGTCCCCTTAGCCGTGGCAAAATAAGGCCATCCAAATGCAGCAAAATTCCCTTATTTTGCTTTTATTTTTTTTCTCCCAAACTTTCCCCTAAATTACCATCTATTTCCAGCTGTGGCAAATCTGTTATACCTTGTTAAGAATCAACTTTATTGAACTGGAAATCTCATCCTCTTACTATTTATTAATACAGTTTTAGAGGAATCCTCCTGCTTTGGTGGGTAGCTGTTCAGTTGGCTTTAAATGTGATGCACTTGTTGGCTGTTGAGCCCCATGGGGACCACGCTGAGACAGACTTACTCAGGCTTCCTTTGAACACAGAAATGAAAATCAATAAACAATTTGAACTTCTTCGAGGAGAATTTTTCTCCTCTAATGAATATACAAGCTTGGTTACAGCTTAATTCAAAGATTGAATTTAGTGAGTGTTTTTGCCTGCACCGTAAGCATGCCAAACAGAAGCCTCAAATGACATGCCCCAGAGGGAGAATTAATGTTTAAAAAAAAACCGTCTCTCCTATCCCGAACCCACAGAACAATGAGACAACTCAACTGTAATAATATTTACTTGAATCAGAGTCTCGAGAAATGGTCGGGTGAGTGCCCAGTGATAAAATTTATGCTATCTATAAAAAGTTTTCAAGGTAAAAAAATACACAAACCAAAAACAAAAAAAGCTCAATTAACTCAAGTGACTATTTTATTGGTTATTTTATTTTATTTTATTTTTTGGTATTTCATGACAGAAAACTCAGTTTTGACTTCAGTTCAGTCTCGATACCAAGGCACAGGTGATGTTATAAAGGCCCACCCTTTATAACATTTGTTTACCTATTGACAGTATCAGCTTCTTCCTGATTCTCCTTGTAAAACCAAGGCCTTGCCAAGTGACAGCAAAATGGCTTCCAAGTAAGCTTTTTTTCTTATAACAGTTGAAGAATGCCCAGGACCTGGCTCTTGAATGGAGTCAAATGCTCATTCTTGTCTTTGAGCATGGAGATAGGATATGCTCATCAACTCAAGGCTCATCAACTCAGGGATCACATCCTGACATTAGGAAGGAGATTCACACGCATTCAAAGCAAACCTTGAAGTGTCTGCCAGAGGTGGTTTTCCAGAGGAAATTTGAGGCCATATTTTACCAAAAGACTGATGAGAGGTCATTATACAACCACAGATAGAGGCAGATAAAACAGGTGTGAGGAATGCTGCAATTAATTAGTTCATGCTACTATTAGAATCATCTTTAGAAGTGTGGTAATAAGTTGTCTTCTACCCACAATTTATCACCAGAAGCTTTCAATGTTAGGTAAACAGGTTAATGAATGATAATATTTTTTAAAAGATGTAAGAGTAAAGATGCAACTATATAAACAACAAAGCCAATACCACAAATGAAACTAAAGTAGCTACTTTACTTACAAATAAGATCTATTGTTAAATACCCATAAAAACAAGATTTCATACTTGTTGTAAATGACTCCATCACCATTGTTTCTTCTTCCTTTATAGTATTTTTGCATTAAGTTTCTGGCATTTCTGCACGGTTTAGCCCTAGGATCACCGGAGCCATAAAACATTCCATTTTGTACCCCTCCTTTTCCTCCGTAATTTTCCCTGGTGGAAGAGAAGGGGCACCCATGTTAGGCCTGTCTGGATGGTCCCTGGTGCCCCAGTTCCAGGTGTTAGGAATGAGTATTGGTTCCTAGCGGAGCCCCTGACTGAGTGATCACAGGCACAGAGCAATCCCACATAAGCAGTTCATTATAGGAGAAAGAAAGGAGCTATGCGAAAGTAAAGAAGCAATGGCACAAAGTGAAAATATATATTCCAGACAGAGAGGAAGGGGTCAGTCTCCAGGAGTGGAGAGAGATGCCAACCTCTGAGCACAGCTGCCTTTTATGTGCTCACTGGTTTGTCCCAGCTTTCTCCTGTCAGGATCGGTTGTCATTTCCCACGTTTGAGGTGAATGACATTCTGCGGTTATATAACAGATGACACAACAGGTTATATAACCAGTTGGTTATTTAACAGTTTCCCTTTCTATGCCTCTTCCCAGAATCCTTCACAAAAGCTCCACCCCTGCTATGCTAATTTGGTGGTAACGAGCTCTAGGTCAGTTAAAGGTCAGTAGGAAGTCCTTACTGTGTATGTTCCCACCACATCATAGTTCCTAGCTGCAATTTAGTTCCTA
Organism: Otolemur crassicaudatus; assembly: GCA_963574585.1. Taxonomy (NCBI): domain Eukaryota; kingdom Metazoa; phylum Chordata; class Mammalia; order Primates; family Galagidae; genus Otolemur; species Otolemur crassicaudatus. The sequence goes on along the minus strand of CAUYQS010005252.1, from coordinate 5,679 downwards.
GCTCTAATTTTGTTCCCACTCTCTGCCCTTGGCCACTCCCTTGTCACCTGTTTACCCTCTGCCACACCTAACATGCAGACAGAGAAGCTTTTTGGACTGACCTCTCTTCACTCTGTGTAAATCACCTATCTAGAAAGCACCCATCTACAAGTTGAGGACAAGGCCAGTTGAAAAAACCCACAAATGAGATAATTCAGTTGATTAATGCTGGATGATGGTTTTAGGGTTTTACGGGTGGAGATAAACCACATGTCTTCTGGAGTCTGGAGAAAATGTCAATTCCGCATTCTAGTCCCAGATTCTTGCTCACATGTAGTGTGAGTATTGGTGGTGGTTTTAAAATAAGTCCACAGATTCTTCAATAACCTTCTCTCTAACTGGCAGAACCTAATTTCCACCCTCTTGCACATGGGCTGGCCTGATGGATTCATTTTTAAACAAACAGAATATGGGAAAGTGATAGTAGTTCTGTCTTAAGTCATAAATGATGTTTCAGCTTTTTTCTTGTATTTTGTGTCCCTCATTCTGCAGGAAGCCACTAGCCATGTCATAATAACACTTCAGAAGTCATAAGAAGAAGACCTTCTACTAATGATCTATCCTTCCTGTGCACAGCCAACAAGAGACTTGTAGGCTTCCATCCTCCAGGCATGTGAGTGCATCATCTTGGAGCGGATAATCAACCCTAGAGAATCCTTCATTTGGCTACAACCTCAGCCTACATCCTGATTTTAACCTCATGAGAACCCCTTAACCAGCATCGCTCAGCTGAGCTGTTTCCATGTTCATGACCTCAGAAAATGTATGAGATAATAAATATTTGTGGTTTTCAGCCACTAAATTGAAGATAATTTGTTATGCAGCAATGGATAACTGATTCAGTAACCAACCTTAGTTCCCATTGCTCATCAAGATGCAACCTCTCCTAACATGTGTCAACCAGTACGTATTTACTACTTATTCCTTCTATGACCGTCATGATCTTGAATTTAATCTCAGCACCTTCCTTATCTCATCTTCCCAAACCCCATCTAAACTCATCTCCGCCTTCTTAAAATTTCTGATTTTCTAGGCAGTAACATACAGTTTAGCCAAAAAATTTGCTTTAATTGACTTATATGTGTTAGATTTGGCTATCTTCCCAAAGGGTGGGGGGTATTCATACTTTAAAAATATCTCTAAATGTATTTTTGGACTCAATAAGTCTTGCTTAATTGAAGGAGAAAATTGGTTCTTTAAAATTGCTTGACTCCTGGGAAAATTAAATATTAGTAAGCTCTGTTTGTTTTGGAGCAAGGACTGTGTTGCAGTTTTAGGCAGGGAACAGTCTGTTTTCCACATCTGCCTTCCCACTTTACCACTGGCAAGAGCAGGGGTCAGCAAATTTTTCTTTAAAGGATCAGAGAATACGGCTCGGCGCCTGTGGCTCAGGCTGCTAAGGCGCCAGCCACATACACCTAAGGTGGCAGGTTCGAATCCCCAGCCTGGGCCCACTAAACAACAATGATGGCTGCAACCAAAAAATGGCCAGGTGTTGTGGCGGGCACCTGTAGTCCCAGCTACTTGGGAGGCTGAGGCAGGAGAATCGCTTGAGCCCAGGAGTTGGAGGTTGCTGTGAGCTGTGATGCCATGGCACTCTACCCAGGGGATAGCTTGAGGTGCCGTCTTAAAAAAAAAAAAAAGGATCAGAGAATAAATGTTCAGCTTTCCCAGCCATACGCAGCTGCTCAACTATGCTGTTATAGTGTGAAAACAGTGATAGACAATAAGTAAATGAACAAATATGGATGTGTTCCAATAAAACTTTATTTACAAAACAACTGGAAGACCAATTTTGGACAATGGGAAGTAGTTCATGAACCCATGATCTAAGGTGGTATTTCTCAATATCAAAATAATACCCACGGCAAAAGAATCATCTGGAGAGCTTGTTTCACAATAAGCATACTCATTTATACAAATACCTCTGTCAATCCTTATACTCTGACGAATTTGAAAAACCTAGGGAAAAGAATCAACTTACAGTGTCCTTTATAGCAGGGATGTGAGGTGGGAATCAAAAATTACATTTTGTGATGACTAGGACTTCTGTGGTTTTGCAGGGCCACATGCCTCATCTAAAACTAGATTTCTCAGAAGCCACACCTGTATTTTTTATAGTAGAGAAGACCAACAGTGGTTAAAATGATCACTTCTCCATTTCATTAAGGAAAAATTAATGTTCCAACAAAAACTTCTGGACTTTCCACTTGGATCTGTGCTTTATAGGATGCAGTTGCCCTAATTACTCATCTGTAAAATGTGTAATTTTCCTGAAAAGATAGATTCTTTGCAAGATTAAGATTTTGATGATATAGAGTTCAGATATATAACATGAACCTGTGTATAGAGCAGAAACACTGAAATCTGATATTTGCAGAGCTTGTGTGTTTTACTATTAAATTATAATTGTCATTTTTGAATGTGTTTTCTATAGGAGTTCTAGGTCTGTCCTTGTCTGATTTTGTGAGTTATATAGTACTGTAGGTAAGATTGCTTCCTCTTTCCTTTTTTGCATTGAGTGATTGTGTGTTATAATTTCAATAAACATGATCAAAAACAATTTACTAATTGGCTCCAATGTTCCCATACAGATTTTTGGGTATAATTGTCATAGGTGGAGATCTGTACAGAGCATAGTTTGATTTTTCAAACTGGACAATATTGACATTTTAGAGTGGACAGTTTTTCGCTGTTGTTGGGGCTGTCCTGTGCATTTTAGAACCTTTAGCAGCGCCTCTAGCCTCTATCTGCAAGTCTAGTAGCACCCTCAAGTTGTGACAGAAATATCGCCAGACATTTCCAAATTTCTCCAGGGTGGTGAGGGTCAGGAAGGCAAAATCACCCCTGCTTGAGAATCATTGATACAGGGAGCCGGGATAAGCAAAGTGGAGGTTACAGACAGTGTTCCTGCCATCTATATTTACTGCTCTCAAATATTTTCCTGAAATAGATAAGCAAAGAGAAAGCTCCCTTCAAGCTGTAATTATTCAGGTAATTGACACAGTTTTCCCCTTTACTTTACATGTGTGAACACCAACAGCAATATTTAGCTCTCCTGGGAAAACTGCTCTGGGAATCAATTCTTCAGGAACACCTGGGGACCATCATTTGTGGGATCCCTTAGTAATGATTTTATAACACCCAGATGTTAGAAAACCATTTGTGCACACTGACCCAGGCTCACTGCATTTTAACAAGTCTGCACCCAGAGAATTGGAGGGAGTATGAGCATGAACTAGGCTGTATGCACCATCTGGCGTTTTAAAAAATATATACTGTAAGCCCAATTAAGAACTTATATTTAGACTACTTAAGAATTGGTTTGTCTTGAGTGAAATAGGGGAAGGCAAGCCCCTTGAGATGTTTCTTAAATTGAATTTTCTGATACATCATTATATGATATTAGGATTTTAGAATGTAACCTAAGACATGCTGTGGGCTGGTGGGTTTCCCTCCACTACATTTATATGTTGAAGTCCTAATGCTCAGTACCTCAGAATGTAATCATATTTGGAGCTAAGGTCTTTAAAGAGGTGATTAAGGTAAATGAGGTCTCTATGGTGGATCCTAATGAAATGTTACTGGTGTCCTTATAAGAAGAGGAGATTTGGATACAGACCATGCACACAGAGGAAGCACCATGTGAGGACACTATGAAAAGAGAGTCACGTTAGGCGTGGTGGCTCATGCCTGTAACCCTAGCACTCTGGGATGCTGAGGTGGGTAGATTGCCTGAGCTTACAGGTTTGAGAACAGCCTGAGCCAGAGTGAGACCCTGTCTCTAAAAATAGCTAGGCACTGTAGTGGGCACCTGTAGTCCCAGCTACTTCAGAGGCTGAGGCAAGGGAATTGCTTTAGCCCAAGAGTTTGAGGTTACTGTGAGCTGTGATGCCACAGCACTTTACCAAGGGAAACAAAGTGAGACAGTCTAAAAAAAAAAAAAGGAGTCATCTGTAAATCAAGGATAGAGACCTCAAAATAAATCAAACCTACTGACATCTTGATCTCGACCTTCCAGACTCCAGACCTGTGAGTAATAAACTTCTGCTTTGTAAGCCACAATTTTGTCATGGCAGCCATAGAAAACTAGTAACTAACAGACACCACACATATGTTGAGCATGTAATAGGTTTACAATAAATGAAATGATTATTATTTCATCAATATTAGTTTTAAGTAATTTCCAAAAACATTTAGCAAGTATCTACTTGGTTTCAGATGTTTTGCTATGTGCTAGGGATACAAAGGTATATAAAACATTGTTTATACTACAGTTGAGAAGAAAGGTAAACCAGTTGAGAATATAAATATAAAATAGTTCATTCAAAATACAACATTAGATGCCAGGTATGGTGGCTCATGCCTGTAATCCTAGCACTCTAGGAGGCCAAGGCAGGTAGATCCGTTGAGCTCAGGAGTTCAAGACTAGCCTTAGAGTGAGATCCCATCTCTAAAAATAGGTGGGCATTGTGGTGGGTGTCTATAGTCCCAGCTACTCGGGAGGCTGAGGCAAGAGAGTCACTTGAGCCCTAAAGTTTGAGTTGCTGTGAGCTATGACACCATAACACTCTACCAAGGGAGAGAAAGTGAGACACTGTCTCAAAAAAAAAAAAAAAAAAAAAAAAATAGCCGGGCATTGTGGTAGGCACCTGTAGTCCCAGCTACTCTGGAGGCTGAATCAGGAGTATTATTTGTACCCAAGAATTTGAGGTTGCTATGAAGTATGACACCATGGCACTCTACTGAGGGTAACAAGGTGAAACTCTGTCTCAAAAAAAAATTAAAAATATATAATATTAGGTATGTGCTATTAGAGAAGTCCATGTCCACAACCCTTTATCTGCAATGTCAAAGTCTAAAATGCGAGCTGTTCCCCAAAACTTCTTCGATCACAAAACTCAATCTGAACTATACTCATTTGATGGCAGAACCTGACCTTAAGCTATTATTGTCTTATTTGATACCACTTGGGGTATCAATATAGAAATATATTTCTATATTTCTATTAGATTGGTGGTTTCTTTCAGCCCCTCAGGAAGTGGTGGCTCTGCAATAACCTATCACTCTGCCTGGCTTCTCTAACTCCCGTGTCTCACTGTTCCTTCCCCTCACTCTTACTGCCCAGGGATTTTACCTCCATAATAAAGCATCAAAGTTTAATTCATATCTTAGTCTGTGCTTTCTAAGGAACAGGGTTGAAGACTGTTGCTACTAGGTTTTATTTATTTATTTTTTATTGTTGAGGATTCGTTGAGGGTACAAAGAATTAGGTTACACTGATAGCATTTCTTAGATAAAGTCCCTCTTATAATTGTGTCCTGCCCCTAAGAAGCGTGCCATACACCATGTCCCCCATCCCCCACCCTTCTCCCCTCTCCTTGCTACCTCGTTCTCCTGCCCCACCCCTGTATCAGCTCAGCTACTGCCTTCACAGTAGAATTGAGTACATTGGATTCTTGCTGCTCCATTCTTGTGATGCTTTACTAAGAAGACTGTGTTTCACCTCCATCCAAGTTAATACAAAAGATGTAAAGTCTCCATTTTTTTTTTTTTTTTCAGACGGAGCCTCAAGCTATCCCCCTGGGTAGAGTCCCATGGCATCACAGCTCACAGCAACCTCCAACTCCTGGGCTCAAG
>CAUYQS010005251.1:0-39954 GCA_963574585.1 Otolemur crassicaudatus | reverse complement strand
TGTAACTCCATTTGGGAATGAAGAGGTTAATGTAACTTCATTTGGAAATGAAAAGGCTAATGTAAACTCCCTACTCCCCTCCTGGGCAAGGTCGCCCAGGTGGAATCAGTATCAGAAGGATATTGGCTCCCTACCTCACTTCTAGGCAAGGACAATTAGCTCAGAAGGAGCCAAACTGTCTGGAACAAACAAGTAGCCCCCCATTCTCTAGAGGGTCCCTAACTTCATAAACAGCTCAGCCAACAGACCACCCACCCCCACCCCCATCAATGGTGTCCCACTTTCCAATGTTAAAAATTTGGTCACCTTACTATACTGATATGAGAAAGCTGGTAGAGAGTAAAATGTTTTCACAAGGAAGCATGCAGCATGGCACTTAGCACTGAGAAACCTTAAGCAGCAACTACTTGGAGAACATTAATAGAGTAAATCAAGATCCTAGCAGCTTGGCTTGGAAGAATACTTACACGGATAACTCTTCAGTGACAGAAAGAGAACAACCAGTTATCCCTCCATTGTTAAATCCAGATAGAGGCCAACAGTGCTCACTGCCATGTGGAAAGAACAACTGGCAGCAGATATAGACAGCTTTCAGTTCAAATCTTGCTTTCCATACTTAATACTGGAATAATCTTGGGCAAGTGATTTTCCATGCATCTTTTTTCCTTCCATAAAACAGGGATGATACCACCTACCTCAGAGATGGTTTATGACAATTAAATGAGATAATATATTATACCATATCCAGTAATATACACACAAGGTAGGTACTCAGCAATTATATATTTGTAAGCTCCATTTAAGCCTAGAACTATATATTGTTCACCTCTATCTTCCTAGCATAGCATCTGAGACATACTTCATGTTTGCTGATTTGAACATTACATGTATACATGAATGATCAAAAGGAGCCTTCTCTTTTAAATTTTTTATAGCAAAGAGTCATAATTTTTATATTAAACTTTTTTCCTATATATTGTAGTACTTGTGTCTCTTAGATTGTTTTTTTTTATGCATAATAGATACTGATAAGTCACTACAGTGCCCTTTTTTTCTTACTGATATCATCTTCTTCTTGAGAAGAATCTTTAACTGCCATGTAAACCATCTTCTCTCGCTGCATTCGGCTCTGGTCAAGGACTCCAGCTACAGAATGTCCACTGGTATACTCACTCTCTGTGACAATTTCTGTTCCACCTTAAAAATTAAAACACATATCAAAATAGAGAAGTATCATATAATAATTTGTTGATAATTAATATGGAGGAAATAAGAAATATTTTCCTTTAGAAATTTTTTTAATTTCTAAAATAAATTTGAAAGTGCCAAGAAAATTTTCATATAAGTTATACTTTAAATTTTCAGTTATCACTGAGAAGTAACAATTGGTTAATGTATCACACTTATATGCCAAGTACTACGTAAGTCTTTTATATAAATTTACTCACTAATATATAGGATTAAGCCCTATTGGGCAGTTACTACCATTACGGCCATTTTATGGATGAAAAGAGGCAGAAAGAGGTAAGTAACCCATTGAGGGTCACTCAGTTATGTTCCAGACCTAGGATTAAAATCAACCAACCTTCCTCTAGAATCCATGCTCTTAAACACTCATTTAATTTCTTAATCTAAACCAAAGCCTTTCCACTAATTTGTTTTGATATTTTCAGCTGTAATATTTTACTCTTTATATTCAAATACAATTTGTTATAATATACCATCCTCAAAGAAACCTACAAAAAAAAAAATCTGTGCTTTGAGGATAATTTTAGAATGGTCCCCAGAAAAGATATAAATAAATTCTAATTCCTATTACAGCAAAAAAATGAAAATTAGTCTTTGTACCTATCTCAACATCATCTTCAGCTTCTGCTTTAAATATATACACTTTTATTACTTCTGAACCAAACCCATCTTCTTTAACATCTTCTTGTGAACCATCATTGCCAATTTTTAATGGTGTATTCCCCATATGCTCTAATTTCTCCCCAACATCATCCACTGTAAAATAAAGGAGGAAACTGTTTCAGTCAAAAAGAACTATAAGTGAGTATTAAGCATAAATGCAACATGAAATAATGGGTTAAACCACCTATCCACCATATTCATTTGATGACATATTATACATGGAAGTGTTATGCTTCATGGAAAAACAGATACAAGATCAGTTATCACAATTATATAAAAAATCTATTCATGGATTTTTATTTTTGGATACAAAGTACTTAATAACCATATAGTTTAATTAAAACTGCCTGAGAAAAGATTAAATATTCACCTATCACTTTCAATATTTTAAGATAAATCCCAACACCAAATTTAGTAACAGAAAAATTAAGAATATAAATACATATTACTCATAAAATAAGCTCTCATAAACAGCTCCCAAATTAAACAGTAGTTGTTTCTAAAACCAATTAACATACAAGATCTAAGATTTAAAAAAGATAAAACAGAGAAACATAAATGATTTGATAAAAAAGTCTTTTCATAAATCATTATGAAAATAGAATCTTAGTTAATACTCTATAAGACGACTTCAAGCTGGAAATTTTGTATACATCTAGATTTAGTAATGTATGCTTTATTTAAAAATTATATACAAAGGAAATACCTAAATGGGTGATTTTACCTTTTTCTTTATTAAAAACCCAATGCTTCAGTGCATATAAAAATAATATACAAAGGTAAAACAGCAATATTTGAGACTATTACTTGCATTTTAAGTATACTTAAAAAATTGATTCTCTGCTATAGTCCTTAATGACAACATTTAATTTCACACAAATACTACGCATCAACTATGCAACATAGAATATATTAATAAACTTTTTCCTTTGACCATAATAAACAGCATTCAAGCAATATATCCCCTTTAATATAAGGTCTGTCATTTTTATTTCAACGTTGTTCCTATAAAAACTCAAACATCTACTTTGAAATTTGCTCCTTATTTTATATATATGTCACATACCATATATGTCACATACCATATATGAAACATAAAATTCTGAAGCCCCTGAGTATACCTAACAATACTAGAACTAATAAAAGCAGAATAAAGTGTTATTAAAAAGCTTTTAACTTGATATAAGAAATTCCCCAAAATCTATATGAGTCAAAGTTGAGATTATTCCCACTTCAGTTTCAAATTTGATACATATAACTTAAAACATTCTTTTGGCCTTTCAAAATAGTGGCAAAGAACACATTTCAGAAATTCTTTTCACACTGCAAAGCTACTTTAACTTTGTAATTAAATATAAATTATTACATACTATTTAAAAGTGAATAGTTTATTGCCTAGGAAAGAAGGCATCCAAATTATCAAAATAAACAAACTAAATTATTTTCATTATACCACAGCTCCTAATTCTATTACCATATTTTTCACAATGTTTTTGGCAATGACACAAACTAAGATGAAGAAAAAAATGATGAAGTATATGATGTTACAAATTTATAGCCCCTCTTATAAAATATGGTGAATGAGGTGATTAAAAAAACTAAAGAAGTTTTCAGAAAAAGTATTCTCATATTTTTGGAAATAAAGACCTAGAATATACAAAGTTTTAAAAGTGTCAAAAATATGAATTACTTAGTTTAGAATAACTTATAGTAAGTTAATGAAATAATTAAAAATGCTCTCATATGATAAATCCTGTTTTATTATACATGAATGTTTTAAAGTGACAATACTTCCATCTAGGATAAGCTGAATTAAAACTATAGTTCACAAAATTAAAGTTCATGAAATGAAATACATAATTTTGGGGGATTCTCCATACTTCTCTCCAAAAAGACTGTATTAGTTTGCAATCCCACCAGCAATGTAGAAATGTTCCCTTCTCTCCACTTGGAAAAGCCTCAAAGATCTAAAAGTAGACTTTCCATTTGACCCTGCAATCCCATTACTAGGTATCTACCCAGAAGAACAAAAATCATTTTACCACAAAGACATTTACACTAGAATGTTTATTGTGGCTCAATTCATGATTTCCAAGTTGTGGAAGCAACCTAAGTATCCATCAACTCATGAAGGGATCAACAAACTATGTGATAGTATACACATTATCATGGTGTATACTATGAAATGTTATTCAGCCATTAAAAAAGAGACTTTACATCTTTTACATTTACATGGATGGAGTAAGATATATTCTTCTTAGTAAACTATCTCAAGAATGGAAAAATAAATATCCAACGTACTCCATACTAATATGAAATCAATATATAAACAATTACATGTTCATAAGAACAATAAAACATTATTATAGTTCGGTTCGTTTGGGGGTAGAGAAGCAAGGGGAAGACAATTGGCAGAAGAAAGGAGGACATGAGTTGTGATATCACCTAATGTGCACATTGTGAATGAAGGTGTATAACATGCCCCTTGTGTGAGGAGCTCTACAAATGTAACTTTATCCTGGAAGTGAGAACAATGTAAACCTAAACATTGTACACTCATATTAAATTGAATAAAGTTAAAAAATAAAAAAAATTAAAAATACATATTTTGGCAAACTCTCAATAGTTTTTTAGCATAATTTTAGCTTTAAGTGTTGAAATTATTATTGCTATTCTCTGATTCCATTTTCCGTTGCTATCTCTGATTCCATTTCTACTTCTTCTTAAGGTTCATACTTTAATGTATCCATTATATTCTACTTAGATTAGGTTCCTCAGAATGGGTAATTTAAAAATTACTGAGTAACTGAATGTGTTGTGCACTTCAAGTTAATGGATGATAAAGTTATTAAAAATATTGGTGTACAGTTTGGGGAGGTAAAACATTAACTCGAACAAGATTTATTCTATATCATTTGTTATAGAAAGTACAAAATTAACGAAGACTTATTAGGAAATCTTGCTTACATTAAAAACACATCTTCAAAGACTCATCTCAATGCTGTTAATATTCAAAATACATTAATTTAAAAATTTAACTTTTTTGCTGCTTGGAAGGCATGCAATCAATATTCAACCCCCATAGTATTGTTTCTCAACCCAGCAATAAGTAATAATCATTGCAAAATTCAACTGGCACCAAATATAATATAAAAGAATAAGGTGCACTGTTTGCGAACACTGCAAATTTTGGTAACACTCAATATTCTTTTATAGACCATTGGCACAATTTGATTAAAATTTCATTTTAGTAAATTGTGCAATATAATATTTCTTTATAGAGCTAAGTAAGCTTCCTGGCTTACTTTTTGTTACATTTACCAAAATTATATAGTGAGTATGATATCACAAGTATAAAAAAGTATTCTGATATGCCACAGGAATGGGATCAGGTAAAGTACAAAAGATTTGCATTTCACAATATTGGGAAAAACAAAAATTTAGTCATGCTTAGATTGCGAAGGTATGCCACTCCCAGATATATACCCAGAAAACTGAAAATATATATCCATACAGAAATGTGTACACAAATCATCATAGCAACATTATTCATAAAACCCCAAAGTAGGAACAACTCAAATGCCCACAAACTGATGAACAGATAAGTAAAATGTGGCATATCCATATAATGGATTATTACTAGCGGTAAAAAAGGAATAAACTACAGGTGACTCTTGAACAACATGGGCTTAAACTTTGTGAGTCCACTTATATGTATATTTTTTCTGCCTTTGCCAAGTGAGATAACAGGCCAACCTCCCCTTCCTCCCTATTCTCCCTCTATTCAATGGGAAGGTAATGATCCACTTGTACTTAATAAACAATAAATACATATTTTTTTCTTTATGATTTTAACATTCCTTCCTTCATTGGTAACTTCATTGTAACACAGTATATTATACAGTATAAAATACCGTATTATATAAAATACCAAATACGTGTTAACTGACTTTTATTGGTAAGGCTTCTGGTCAACAGTAAGCTGTCAGTAGTTAAGTTTGGGGTAGATGCAAATTTCTGACTGCATATATGGGTAGGGGGTCAGCACCCCTAACTCACATTGTTCAAGGATCGACTGTACTTACACATGCTATGACATGAATGAATGACCCATTATATTAAGTAAAAGAAACCAAGACACAAAAGGCCACACACTGTATGACTCCATTCATTTGAAATGTACAATATAGGCAAATTTATAAAGATAAAACTAAATAGTGTTTTCCTGAGAGTAGATGGGGTGGGGGATAACTCCTAAAAAGTATAGAATTCCTTTTTGAGGTCATAAAAATTTCTAAAATTGATTATGGTGATGAATGGACAACTGTGAATATACAAAAATCCACTGATTTGCACACTTTAAGTTACTATTCCATTTGAATTATATCTCAATAAAGCTGTTACATTTTAAAATATTACAAAGGAGTTAACTTTGTTCTTTTACCACTGAAATTGGTGAGGTTTGAATGAGATCTCCCATCATGACCCTATCAAGATATTTTGTTTCATACAAAATTATGTTCCTGGAAGAAATATGAATTGATTTTTATAAGTAAAAAGTAATTTCAAATACATTATACTGCCTAATTACAAAGGAATTTCTCTGCTCTAGGGAAGCTTTTTATAAAGAAAATAATCATCTACAAATGTCTTATGGGTGTTAGATATATTTTAAGAAGAACACATCTTATCTGGGACAATTCTAGACAGATAATTTCCAAGTTACTTACCACAAATGAGAGAGCCTATTATCTGCTTAATATAAAGAATTTGTGAGGTTTGGCTTGAATGTTGGACTAAATTCAGATGAACCTAAGATACTGAGAGAAGATAAACTAACTGTAAAACTCAACTTCTGATGAGTTTTCCTTATAGGAGTAATTAGGGATTCAGGAATAAGACAAGTCTGTTTTACTCAACTGTGTCACATAGATATTTTGAAAATCTCTATTAAAAAAAAAAGAGAAGAGGATTTCTTGAATTAACACTGAGGTCTTTATTTTATTTTATTTTATTTTTATTTTTTGCAGTTTTTGGCCGGGGCTGGGTTTGAACCCGCCACCTTGGGCATATGGGACCAACACCCTACCCTTTTGAGCCACAGGGGCCGCCCAACACTGAGGTCTTTCAAGGGAATTTACACTGTAACTCTTGAAAGATTCAATGGCTAACAGAAACTAAGAGGCAATTAAAATGAAATAAAGACTAAGGGAGAGATGAAGGAAAAATAGAATAAAATAAATAGAAATGGTTATAGTAAATAGTCTCAACTTGAGTATTTTAACCATTATAAAAAACAGCCAAGGTCTGATTGATGGGATAATGGATATAAAATTTCAATTTTATGTATTTGTACAGTACATTTTCCACAATAAAAGTAATTACGTTTTAAAGAAATTATTAAAAATGTTGCTATTTCTTTACTCATGATTAAGGAGTTAGTTAATCCCCAGCCTAAATTTCCCCTAAAATAAGCCCACAGTAGCTCCAATAATAATAGAGCAATACAATGTTCTTCTTTTGTTCCAATTTTCAGTATAATTCTGTTAATCTAGAAGGACAGAGGTCCTTGCATTTGACATGAGATAATTATCAAAACAAAACAAATATTCTAACTTAAAATATTCCAGAAATGTTAAAACAAAAAACTTGGGCAGACTCAAATTACAGAAGATAATGTAGCAGGAGTGTCCAACCCACAGCCCACAAGCCACATGCTGACATTGTGAGGACATTTTTGCTTATTTCTGATATCAGATATCATGAAAAGTATGCATAGATCTCTCTCTCTCTCTTTCTTTTTTTTTTTTTTTGCTAATCAGTTTTCATTAGTGTTTGTATATTTACTGTGTGGTCCAAGACAATTTTTATTCTTTCAATGTGCAGCAGCAGGCAAAAAAGAAAAAAAAAGGGAGTTGGATGCCTCCAAATAAAGTGTGACTATTCACAATATATGATGTCTAAATTTTTGACTACTTTAATGCCAAACAGTTTAATTTAATGAATACCCACTTGAAGGCATACTTAATTTATTTCAGTACAGAAAGACTACTAATTTTGTTACACCATTTTATATGATAACCACAACTGAAGGTTTTTTTAATGTCAGGCTAAGATGTAAATATGAAGTTGCTTTAGTAATCCACATCTATTTGAGAAAAGGAATAGCATTTGCAGTCTTTTAGTGGTTTAAATCACTCTTAAAAACAATGTAAATTTCACCTTCAAAAGTGCTTATAGAGTAAAAAACGTTTAACATGCATGCTAAAATTCAGAATCAAATTTACAAATTAAATAAATTTAGTTTCATTTTTAGTTTTCAATTCACTGACAAGCAATATTCAATTCCTTTACACACACTTGCATATACAGTCTACCTGGTAATTCACTTCTCAGCCAACCATTTTTTTTTACCATTCTCATGGCTAGAAAGAATCAACATTGTTAAAACGCTTCCACTATGCAAAGTGACAGATTGTATACAACCCTCATGAAAGCATCAATGTTATACTTTGATGATCTTGAAAAAAAAATTCTTCATTTTATATGGAACCTGAAAATCCTGAATAGCCAACAGAATTCTATGAAATAAAAACAAATCTGAAGGCATCACATCACCAGAGTTCAGATTATACTACATGTCTATAGTGATCAAAACAGCATAGTCTTGGCATAAAAATAAAGACATAGATTGATGAAACAAATAGAAAATACACACATGAAACAAGCCTCATATTTTCAGCTGATCTTCAACAAACCAAACAAAAAGCATATACTAGGGAAAAGAATCCTTATTTAATAAATGGTGCTGGGAAAACTGGTTAGCCACATGTGAATGACTGAAACTGGACCTGCACCTCTCACCACTTACAAAAATTAACTCATGCTGAACAAAAGAGTTAAATATAAGACACAAGACAATAAAAAGGCTAGAAGAAAATATGGAAAAAACTCTTAGCTGCCTTGGAAAATAATTTATTAAGAAGATCCCATAATTGCAGCAACAATGAAAATAAATAAATGGGACCTGATAAAGTTGAAAATCTTCTGCACAACTAAGGACAATCAACAAAGTAAACAGATAACCTTCACTTGGAATTTATTCACTGATAAAGGGCTAGTGACCAGAATCTACAAAGAACTCAAATCAATAAGAAACAAACAAACAATCCCATTAATCATTGGGTAAGAGACAGAAACAGAATCTTTTCCCAAGAGGACAAATGTCCAACACATGGAAAAATACTCATTGCCGCTAATCATCAGAGAAATGCAAATCAAACCCACTGTGAGATATCACCTAACCCCAGTGAGAATAGCCCACATCACAAAATCCCAAAGCTTCAAATGCTGGCGTGGAATGCTGGCATGGAAGAGAAAAGAAGGGAACACTTTTACACTTTTGGGATTGCAAACTAATACAGCCTGTATAGAAAGAAGTATGGAGAATTCTCAAGGAACTCAGAGTAGACTTTCCATATAATTCCACAATCCCATTGCTTAGGTATCTATCCAGACAATAACAATCATCTTACCATGAGGACATTTGCACTCAAATTTTTATAGCAGTTCAATTCATAATCACTAAGATGTGGAAACAACCCAAATGTCCATCAACCCATAAATAGATTAATAAACTGTGGTATATGTATGCCATGGAATACTATTCATCCATAAAAAGATGGGAGACTTTCTATCTTTGGTATTTACCTGGAAGGATTTGAAAAACATTCTAAGTATCTCAAGAATGGAAAAGCAAGCATCCTATGTACTCAGTACTAAGTTGAAACTAGTAGATTAACAACTACAGGCCCACATGAGGAAAAAACACAATCAAATTCAAGAAGGGGGGAGGGGAGAGAGGGTTTGGTAAGTTCTATATACTAGGTACAATGTAGGGGTATATAGAACACTACCTGGGTGAAGGACTCAACTGTAACTGGACTTTACATTACAAATGTAAACAATGTATCCTAATTGTATGTATCTCATATCAATCCAGAATTAAAAATAATAATAAAAAGAGAAATAAAAGAACTGGCTGGGCACAGTGGCTCATGCCTGTAATCCTAGCACTCTGGGAAGCCAATAGCAGAGAAGCACTTGAGGTCAGAAGTTAGAGACCAGTGTGAGCAAGAGTGAAACCCTATCTTCACCAGTAATAGAAAAAAACAGCAGGGCATGATGGTGCCTGTCTGTGGTTCCAGCTACTTGGGTGGCTGAGGCAGGAGGATGACTTCAACCCAGGAGTTTGAGGTTATGGTAAGCTATGATGATGCCACTGCATTCTAGGATGGGCAACACAGCAAGACTCTCTCTCAAACAAAAAAACAAAGAAATTCTCCATGGAAAAGTGGAAAGTATTTAACTAATCATTGCAGTATGATCCCTCAAATTTAGTAAAGAACAGATTCATTTCTTCCTCAAGTTTCATAAATAACTTATCATGGGATTTTTATTATTGTTGTTGCTCTTACAGATCTATCACTTACAAAGAGACAAAATATTCCTACCTCTCCCCTTAAGATGAAATGTTTTAAGGTTCTCCCAAAGCAGTTTAAAATATGTATGTTCAATAGCTTTGTATGAAATACACACACACACATAGTTAGGCAAACAATATAAACAAAGGGAGAACTGGAGATCTGAATTTATTATTTACTTTTAAGTATTTAATTAAAAACAAATATAACATTTAACATATGCTTAAATTCCTAAGCAAAACTAAATTCACAACTCTAGGGCCTGCTAGAAAGCAGTGACTGCATAAAACAAAGTTCCCATTAAAAAAAAAATATGTATATATATATCACTAAAATTTTATATCAGTTAATGTTCTTGTTGAACCTACCAAATCTATATTTCTATTTGAAGATACTAGTAAATTACATTATTTTACTTCATTTTGAGCATGAATTTTTATTTAATTAAAAACATGAATAAACTTAAGAAATCATCTCTAAACAATTATTTTTCAGAAAGATATTTCCCTTATGACTTCTACTGAATATATTCCCCATCCCAGAAAATCTTTTGTGATTATATAAATCAATTTAGAGTAATTATGGACTTTATGTTCCACTTACAAGATATCATTAAGTAGTCTTCAGAAGTGCTCTTGATGTCATCATCATCATCATCCTCGGTTTTTATAGTAACTGTAGAACCAGGAACACCACCAGCTGCTTGAATCACAGTTTCTGTATCTGAATTAGTTACAAGAACCTCCTCTGATACCATCGTGGGAGAGTCAACTCCTGACACGCAATCTTGGACCACGTGTTCCAAGTGTCCATTAGGACCAGTAACGAGGTCAGCCACAAAAACCTGCTCAGGTACCCTAACGGTTTCTGTAATTAGTTCAGAAGTCAAGATGTGATCACCATCATCTTCCTCTAAATCTTCTTCAATGGCAACATCAGCTTCTAGTACAGCTTCAGGAACAATCACACTTTCTGTAACTACATCAGTCTCTGTGATGATATCAGGCCCATGGACAACTTCAGCTGCAAGGCCATGATCAAGAGTTATACCATCATCTGTGACAACATCAGAAACTAATACAGCTTCAGGAACCGAAACAACAATATGATCTCCATCGATATGCGCAGTACCAGCCATTCCAGCCACTATAATACAAACAATTATCCAAACAAGATGAAGTTATTTTATTAATTAAAAATACTATATTTAATGTGTCAAATTGTATATAGTATTTCTTAAATAATAAATAGTCCTGGAAAAATATATCATTTTAAATATCACTGACAATTTAACTGCAATAAAAACCATTACCATCCAGGAACTTGAAAAATCTAAATTAAGATCTTAAAAATCATGTACACTATTTAAGTAAAATATAAAAGTCAATTAAAACAGCTAAAATAAAAAACAGTGATAACACCACAAGCTGGTGAGGATGTTGAGAAACTGGATTTCTCATATCATTGGTAGAAATGTAAAATGGTAGCAGCCACTCTGGAAAATAGTTTAGCAGTTACTTATAAAACTAAACATGTATTTACCATATAATCCAACAACTGCAATCTAGGGGACTTTTCCCCAGAAAAATTAAAACATTTCTAACAGCTCATAGTAGTCGAAGTAGCTGTTACTTGTAGTAGAAAAAACCTGGAAACACCCAAATATCCTCCAGCAGGTGAATGATTGGTTAAACCAACTCTGGCATATCCTTAGCACAGAATAATTTTCATCAGTAAAAAGAAAGAAACTATTGAACCTTTTCCATAAAATTGTTTTGAGTGAAAAACATCAATCATCAATGGTTATAATACCATGTAATATATAAATGAAATAGTTTATAATATTCTCAAACTAATAAAATTATAAATATAGAAAGATAGATTAATGGTTGCCAAGTATATATGTGTATGTGTGTGTGAATACACAGGAATAGCATATGTATAATAACATGCTATATAATAGAAGAGTTCTGTTATCTTCATTGTGGTGGTATTTATATGAATCTGTATGTGGGATTCAACTGCAACGAACTAAACACACAGATGCACACAAATATACATAAAAACAATGAACACTGAATGAGCTCTGTAGTCTAATTAACAGTAATGCACCAATGTTAATTTCTTAGTTTTGATTCATGTATATTGTACTACAATTACATAAGGCGCTACCTTTAGAGGTAGATGAGTAAAGGCACATGGGATTTTATGTACTATTTTTTCCTACTTAATGTTAAGTCTATAATTGTTTCAAAATGTTAAAATAAAAAGGAAACACAAACATAAAAGGATACTATATGTTAAATTGAGCTAATAAAATATTCTATTATAAAGTATGTATTATAAAGTCCCTAAACTTCTTTAACTTAAATAAAAATAAACTAAAGTACTCAAGAACAAAACATCAACCACCACACGTTCTTACTTTTAAGTGGGCACTAAGCTATGGGTATGAAAGATCATACAGAATGGAATAATAGACACTGGAGTCTCAATAAGTGGAAGAAGGTGGGGTAAGGGATGAAAAATTACCTAATGCACATGATATATACTATTCAGTTGGTATGTACACTAAAATCTCAGACTTCACCACTATATATCAGTTCAACAAGATTCCACTTATATCCCCTAAATCTACTGAAATTTTAAAAAGAAACAAAAAGAACTATTATATCCAAAAGTGGAAGGCATGTTTCAATACCTCATTTAGTGGAGCAAAAAAAATTCTACTCACATACTAAGATTTCATTTGATAACTATAAATCTGTAGGATAAAATTTAACTGTTTTTCTTGAGCATTATAGTAAACAACAACTCCTACCTACCTTATAAATATTGTATGAACAAAAAAAATCCCTTCATGATTGTAAAAGAGATTTTACCTAACAAATGCAATCAGTGAAACCTGGTTTCTTATACCCTCAATGATTCCCCAACAATAAATTAAAAAAAAATCCCTTCATGAAGAAGTCTGTTAAGGTCTGCTTCCCTGAGATGGTACAGCAAACAAGAGAGTTTATAGACCTGGTTATAATAAATTATCTACATGAAATCATACAGTAAACACTTTTCTCATATAATTATCACTCTTTATAAAATAGTACCTGAAAAAGTACCATTTGCTATATTGTTCACTACTTGTAACCAATTCATTATGGAAGTTAGTCAATAAGGCAGGATGGAGACCATTGATACCCTAAAATTCATCAAGGAATAAAGTAAGAAGGGAAAGTTCAGCTTTCATCAGAGCTCTTGGTATTATTTTCCTTTCAACACTTCTGAATTTTTCTCCACATTATTTTTTTTTTTTTTTTTTTTGAGACAGAGTCTCAGTATGTCACAATGGGTTAGAGGTTAGAGTGCCACGGCGTCACAGCTCACAGCAACCTCAAACTCTTTGGCTTAAGCTATTCTCTTGCCTCAGCCTCCCAAGTAGCTGGAACTACAGGCACCCACGACAACACCCAGCTATTTTTTGGTTGTAGTTGTTACTGGTGTTTGGCAGGTCCAGGCTGGATTCAAACTGCTAGCTCTGGTGTATGTGGCTGGTGCCCTAGCCACTGAGCTACAGGCACTGAGCCTCTTCTCTTCATTTTTAAACTTGCATCTAAATCGCTTAATTACTCTGAAGGACACAGAAATGTCAAAAAATCACACAACCAGAGAGGATCTTAAATGTAATCTAGTACAACTCCTTCATTATAAAAGTGAATTCAGTAATTTACCCAAGGTTACACAGCTAGGCACTGCCATAATTAGAATAGTTCTTCTCACTCCCATTACCATGGACTTTACAAAAGGGAACCAAATGACATATTCAATCATATTATCTAAGAACAGTAGTAGCATTTTCTTTTTCTTTTTTTTTTTTAGCATTTTCTTAATTAAGCAAAGTATCACTAGTTCTAGTTCTCCATAACTAATTTCAGCTTCAACAACTCTGTTTCAACATTTCTGTCTGATGAATAAAGTTGTGTAATTCAAGATTGAATGTGGTAAGGTTTGAGGTGACTATATATTTGATTGATGAAATACAAAGGAATCATGAATTTATTCTTCTAAAAGATAAGTGAGTTATTGATTATGGACGATTTAGCAGTGATTTTGGTTAAAAAAATGTACAAACATTAATTCTAGAGGAAGGACAATAGAGCCAAAAAGTAGTAAGAGATTAAAGATGCCTTTATGAATTCTTTGGTAGAGAGTTGATAGTTTTTAGAATATCAGAAGACTCAAATTTCAGAACAGTAAATAAGCTTTAGTTGAAATGTTTCCTACTTTTTTATCTCAATTTACCATTAGACTTCTCTGCTTTCACTCCAATCTTATATTCAATGTTTATGATCCCATTTCTGCCTCTAAATACTTCAGATACCTCTATCTCTTCAGTCTAATTCAGTTTGTTTGTTCACTGTCAATGAGTCTTAGCATCTTCATCAAAATGACTACTGTTAAGAACTACTGAAAAACTTGGCTACAAAAGTAGGGAGTCTTTTCTTTTTAAAAAATAAAGTATACAAATGGTAAAACTTTCTGAGGAAATAGCATCAGAATATAATTAATAATCTAGTGCATGATTTTGCACATTACTATATAAAGCATCTAAATTATCTGACTGGTGGAAGCACTTCCATTTCCTGTCTTATTAACAACGCAACTTAAAATGTATTTTAGAAAGCCAATGTAAAATTTTCCACATATGACATCTGATACATACCATCATAATATGATATAATAATGCAGTTCTTAATGCAAATCTAGTTTTTCATCTCCAATAACATATTACCACTATATTCCAAGTTTCCTTACCGCCACCTTCCCATAAATTTTAAGAATGATTTTAAGTAGAATGCTGACATATAACTTTAAGTAAATAAGCTCTGTAAATGTATATTACTAGTAAAAGAACAATTTTTTCATTATTCTCTTCTTCCTCAATTTATTTTCAATTCTTAGTGTGTTCTTTTTTTTTTATTCTTGGGGATTCATTGAGGGTACAAAGAACTGTTCTTACTTTTTTAACAAAGAAAGGAAAATGCAACAAAGAAAATGCTTTACCAAAATCCTGCATAATCATGGTATGGGCCATTCTAGAGTCTGATGTGTGTAATCCAAGACTTCCACCACTTGAATCCATACTTAGCAAAGTTCCTTCACAAATATCTGCAAAAGAAATAATTTTAAAAATACTTTAAGTATATTTAGCTCAAACTCAATTGTATTGAGCAAAAAAACAAATTCAACTGAAAACCTCTCAACCAGGTGTGCAAATCTCATTACAAAACAAAAACTTAATTAGATGTTTTATGCGGTGAAAATAAATAAAAGAAGGGCCAAGTGGAAATAAACCCAAAAAATGGCAAATAAGGCACAGTGAAGGCAATGAGCCATAGATAAGTGATAGAAGGAAGCAAAAGAACACAAAAGCAGTATTGAGGTTCCAGTTAAAATTATGTTATAAAATAAGAACAAGATGGCAACAGACAATAGTTGGGGTATTTATACATTACTAGAGGACTCAGATGTCTAGCTTTAGTGAATTTCATCCAGTGGTTCTCATCCATTTCTTCCAGACCCAGTTCAGCTCTGCAGCGGAGCTCTGCAGATAAACTTGTATTCTGGCTGCCGGGGTTCTATTTTTAATGTAAAATGTTCTATCCCAGTATCCCTGGAGTTCTTTGAACCAGTAAGAACTTCTGGCCTCACTCTACTACATTCTCTTGTCTCATAGATTTGAGGACTCATGAAACATGATTGCTACCTAAATATAGTAAAGATAAGATCAATCACATACAAATATTTAGTAAATTGTTTCTTTCAGCATTCATTTACTTGTAATTGTACAATTGATTTTTTTCATCAGTAATGAATAAGTTTATGCTAGCTTCATGGTAGTTTTAGAAATAAGGGCTCAACCTATTTCATTTCAAATGACTTATCCTATATTTAAGATTATCAGACAGTATGAACACAAAGTCAGATGCTATCACTCAGTATCTTTCCTACATATCTTCATTTCCTCTTCAAACACAAGACTCTAAGTAAATAAACAAAAAACCTATTAATTTCATGAGGCATTTATCTCATTTTCACTTGTATTTAATATATTGCACAAAAGATGATATTACATCATTAATGAAAATTGTAGAAAGCTGCCATTCAAAACAACTTAATCTATCTTAAGTATACAGGTGGATCACTAAAGTTTTGTTTTTTTTTTTTCTTTCCATGCCTTAAAGTTCTTCAGGTATTTAGGTGGCAGCAGAGCATCACAGAGTAACTCCTAACAATTAAGATGTGTCACATAATTAGGAAATAGGTCACATAATTAGGTGACATTTCCATGTGTCAAACAATTCAGAGAGAATTACTTACTATGTGAGCAAAATTATACATTTTTAGAAATTCTTAGCTGTGTTTTATTTTTTCACAAATACTACACTGCTGTCTGCCTTGCTGTTAGGCAAATTGAGGTGCAGAGGCCAAGAGAGTTCACAATGAATTACCTGTGTGTTCACACAGATAAATTAAAATGCCATTAGAACTTAAATCTTAACATTTAATACAGTGTACTATTTGGACTTCAATTAGACTAATTGCTTTTCTTATCAAATAACTAATAGAACAATTACAAGTGTCTTAAAATGCTTTAAAAACTTAATTTTGTTTATTTTTTAAATAAAATAAAACATTAACTTGTTAATCACCTTTATATCAGTGTCTTGTAGAAACTGTAGATGTTTTTACATATTGGAA
Source organism: Otolemur crassicaudatus (assembly GCA_963574585.1). Classification (NCBI taxonomy): domain Eukaryota; kingdom Metazoa; phylum Chordata; class Mammalia; order Primates; family Galagidae; genus Otolemur; species Otolemur crassicaudatus. The sequence continues at coordinate 22,804 of CAUYQS010005251.1, read as the reverse complement.
AGTAAAATCTGCAGCATTTCTTTTTATTTTTCCTTTTGAACTATGTTATTTTCTTTGGGAAAATGTTTTCTTTACCTATTATAAAAATACAAATAAAATTAGATATTTTAAAACACTTTAAACCAAATCTCTCACACAATTTAAACGTGTTTTTCTTTACACTTGAATTTGTGAGGTGAGACCGGGAAAGGCTCACATGTTCAAATCAGTAGTAATCTAAAAGGCAACCACAAGGATTCCAACAGAAACAACTACTGATTACAATACAAGCGATATTGTTACATTTAGATTTGACCGCTTGATTAAACCAGAATCTTTTCCAAAGCACATTTTAAAAAATCACTAGCAACAACATATTTTGGAAAGTAAAAGAGAACCAAGGGCAACTTTATCATTGCCAATCCTTACAGAAAAAAAATCTGTGCTACCACTAATTGAAGTGTAAAAATTCCAACACATAGTGCAACTATCACAGGAAGTATTTCACTGTCTGAATACCAAACCGGAGCACCCTTTTCCCATATAGGACATTTTAATAAGATCAATAGAAGAGTAGCGTGTTAAGTATTCAATGATCAATAGATAGCTAGGCTTCTTAGTCTTCTCAAGAGAGTATTTCACATTCTTATTGAACTGAGGTAACCCACCAAATACGTTTCAAGTAAACATCTTTCCATCAATGTAAAGGAAGCAGAAATCACAAAAATAAAATTTTACTTCCATTTGTCTTCTCTAGCATAGCTCATTCAGGACCTAGCTTCTTAGTGATGTCAACAGGGTGACGAACAGAAGAGGTAAGGCGGCAGAGCAAGAGAATGCGAAAGTAGTATTGGCAGAGATGGGAGACAAAGGAGCCCTGGCAAGGAGCAGAATTGCAGCGTTGGACGCAGCCCTCTTCCCACATAAGTCTCCTCTTCCCACGACCATACCAAATTTCAATCATTTCGAACAGAACGTTCACATGTGCCCTTTCCGATATTACCCATCTGACTGGATCTTATACTAAATAGGAGAACCTTCCCAGTGGAAAGAAGAGACTGACGAAACAAGAATATCCTTTCCCCTCCTCCCTCTCACTCGGTGCAGCGGTCGCCACCGCAGCTACCCACGCTGTGCTGCCCAGCCCCTCAAAGCTCCTCCTGCTTCCTCTGCCCCGCTGCAGGGGAGACGGCTGGGAACCAAAATGGTGGTGTTTTAGTGAAGGCGACAGTTGCCGCACAGAGCTCCCTCCGCCCTCCAGGCTCTGAGGGCTCCTTATCGCCTAAAATGCCTGATTCAGTACCACTTCCTCACAAACACCGCCATCCCTCACACATTCCAAAGGTTACCCTTGCCAGCGGGCGGGGATGGAGGGGCGAGTGAAAGGAATAAGGCGGGGGGGGTCACATAGAGAAAATGCTAGGGGGTCGCCACATTCTTCACTTCACCGTTTCGTTTTCCGCCATTTTCCCGTCACACTAAACCACCGACGGCCCCAACGACGGCTCTACCTCCCTGGGGCTCTGGCGTGGAGGAAGAGAAGATTGGCTAAAGGGGAAACCCTCAGTTCCCTCAATTCCTCCGGACCCTGCCTGCGGCTAAGGAGAAAAACTGCCTAAGGGGGAGGGAAAGCTTAAAGACTAGACGCCACTTCCATTGTTCCCTTCACCCTACACTACCTGGGTGTGAGCCTCTCTTCTCTTTACACGGGAGACACTGAGTGCAGCGATTCCAAGTACCTAGTTCCTACTCATGAGTCTCCTTACCTGCTGCTGCCACCGCCGCTGCCGCCAGTCGGACTACAACCTCTCTCTGGAGTGCTGCAGGGGGCGGCAGCTGTGGCTCGGTAAGGTCCTCACATTCGGGTTTCCGAGGTTCCGCAGCCTGAGCCAATCACAAGCTACTCTGCGTCTGGGAGGCGCGCAGCTTGGTCTTCCTTTATATTGCTGCTGACATGCTGAGGTTGCATTACGTCACACTACCCTTACTGCAGGGTAGGGGGCCTAATCCAGGGCACGCGCGCGCACACGCGCGCGCACAAGAAAGCCAGGCGCTCGCGCTGGATTTCTGCTTGGAGACTCCACCGACTTGCAGTGGCTGCAGCGCTGGCCGAGTCCAAGTGCGCAAGCCCAGATCTTGGCGCGCCCTTAAGGAGTTTCCGTGGGAAGACTTTCTGTTTCTCAGGTTTCCCAAGGGAGACGACGAGAGAGAGGAGAATTAATGACTGAATGGCTACTCTCTGAACCTGTAATATGTTGGACGATGTTAAAAAAAAGTCCGCCATACCCTCGAAGATTTGACAAATTAGGCTGACCAGGGTGAGAAGAGGTATGCCTCCCGCCAATAAAACCTGTCTGCATTTTGCAGTTTCCCAGCCTTCCCTTCATTCCTTTTCTGTTTCATAATGGTAGACAATTCTATGAAGAAAGTAGAATGAAGAGAGCTATAGAAGGGAAGGATGGGCAAGGGAACACTAAATGTTTCTCCAATGTACCACTTTCAGATTCTTGTCTGCAAAAGGTGGGAGAACGGTGAGCTATTCAATGGGTGAGCCGTAGGAAAAAGAGTGATGAGATTTGACCAAAGGTAGATTGGGACTAGATTGCATTCACAAAAGTGCCTTATGTTCTGAGAGTTTAGCTTTAATTCTATAAGCATTTGGATTCGATAACAGTGTTTAAGCATGGAAAGATTAAGATCCTGAAAAAAATGAGGTAACTCATTACCTTTATGTAAATTATTTGACTATTCACGAATAAAACATGATATTGTTCTAGATTCTACTTTCCCTGAGTCTTTATAACATAATATATCGCCAAAGGTTTTAAGAAAATTATGAAAGACAGGATGTGAAAGTCCTGGTCATAGTAGACCAGGATTTAGCAAACTTTCTCTGTAAATGACCAGGTAGTAAATCTTTTATTTTTCAAAAAAATTAGTAGTAAGTAAAATGTTTTTGAAGGGTAAAGACTCTCTTTCACAACTACTCTTGCCACTGTAGCCCAAACATAGGCAATATGTATATAAATGAGCATGGCTGTGTTCCAGTAGAATTTTCTTTATGGGCGCTGACATTTGAATTTTAATTCATTTTAATATATCATGAAAAATATTATTCTTTGAATTTTTCAACTATTATTATAAAAATGTAGAAACTGTTCTTAGTCGCAGGCCATAAAAAATACAGGCAGCAGTCCAGATTTGGTGTGTGTAGTTTGCCCACCCTGTATGTATTATTTATTTATGACTTTATTTTTTCTCCTCCACGAAGAAAGGTATTTTTCTGAGTGTATTTTCATATGTGACATTTTTCTATATTGGATACCCTGGGAAATACTACTTAATAGTTTTTTCCTGGTGACAATTCCAACAGGACACTAAAAGAAGAAATCTGAGAAGGATGTGGGTTTTTTACATCAATCAGCTTCATGAATGGTACACTGTGGTAGATAATTTTTAAAGCCTTTACCATCCTTGCTCCTCCTTCTTTATCCAAACAACTGGTCAATCAAAATTTCCTGAGAATTCTACCTCCTTAATATCTACAGAATTCACACACCCTTTCCCAGTCCTAATACATTACCTTGTTCAGATTCACATCACTTCTTACATGGATTGCTGCAGCACCCTACTATTCAGTCATTAAATCTGAAATGTCCAATTTCTAATTCAAAATTTAGTTTATTATATCTCAATCAAAAAACTACAATAATCAAAGTATGTGCCTAAACAATTGACACAGTTTTTTCGTCTTAATGGTTGTTTGTTTATGACAGCAGTGACGAAACCTGGTGAATGAGTGGTGATGAAATTTCAAAAGGCATTTTCTACAGCTTGTTGCGAATTGAATATTTTTCCTTGCAAAAGGTAGTCCAAATCCTGGAAGAAGTGATAATCAGTTGGTGCAAGGACCACAGATCAGTCCTAAGACAGGATTTATTTACATAAAAGAATACAGAAGTGCCAGAGATCCTGGCAAAGACAAACTGGAGTCAGGAGAGAAAAGTGCTTTGTCTGTCTGTCTGTCTGTCTGTAATGTCTGGGACATGTCTGGCCCTCAGTAGATACATTTAGCAGGGCTAAGTAGTTACATTTAGTTTACATTTAGCATGTCTGGGACATCTGTCTGGGAAATGTCTGGTCCTCCGTAGTTACATTTAGCATGTCTGGGACATCCTGTCTGGGACATATCTGGAACAGCATGTCTGGGTTGAAAATGAATGGCTACAATTCCTTTTATTCCCAGGCCTAGGAAATGGGGACCCCCTGCCCACCCTCCAGCCTGCTGGCTCTGCTGCTTGCTGCCACTGCACCAACATTGCCAAGGCAGAGACAGCTGGTCCATGTCCCCCAGCTCCACAAGCTGGCTGGGATACCACTTGTCCTGTATCAACTCTCCTTCTCTGAGTAGAAACTTTAACTGCTGTTGGGGAAAAAGGACAAAGACTGGATCTAACTGCTTCCTGCTGAGTCAGGTGATAATAGGAGGGGGCAGCTAGGGTTTATCTGGAGGGAGAGTGATCCAGGGGGTTAGGTCTTGGCCTGGAACCATCTTTACTGTGTGTGGCTTGATGACATTTCTGGAAGACACAAATCTGGTTAGCATATTAAAAGTCAAGGGTAGAACAGTGAGAGGAGGGGGTTAATTACAGTGTCAGGTTAGAAGAACAAAGTCAGTGATGTTTAAAAGAAAGCTATATTAACATTTTTCTTGCTGTTTCCTAAACAATAACTTTAAATTTTCTTTAGGCTCACCAGTTTAAGTGGTCTGTGACTGATTCTCTTCATGGTCTGCTTCTGCAGAAGGTGATGTATTCCAGGATTTTACTCGTGAATGATGTATCCAGGAATCTATTCCCATAACTTTAACAGCTGTAGAAGAAGACAAGATAACAGAAAAGGGACCTTCCCAAGTTGGGGTTAGGGGAGGTGAATTAGAGGGAAGAGTTTTGATCATGACCAGATCTCCAGGAGAGAAAAGCTCCTTTAGTGTTGAATGTGAAAATGTAGTTGGAAGGCTTTTAAGGATTTGTTGAAATTTAGCTAAAGAAGTCATACATTTTACTAATTCTGTAGTCTCATGATCTAATAATAAATCATTAGTTAAAAAAGGTCTTCCATATAATAATTTGAATGGGCTACAGCCAAGTTTCTGAGGTAAATTTCTTATTCTAAGGAGAACAATGGAAAGCAATTTAGTCCAAGGGAGATGAGTCTCTTGAGTTAGCTTTTGTAACTGTCCTCTGATTTTATCATTCATTTTTTCTACTTTCCCAGAGGATTGGGGCCTCCAAGAACAATGTAGATGATATTTTATGCGTAGGGTTTTAGATATTCCCTGTGTAACAGCTGCCTTGAAGGCTAGCCCATTATCACTTTGCAAATACCAAGGGAGTCCAAACCTGGGGATAACCACATGTACTAAAGCCTTTAAAACTTCCTGGGTCTTTTCTGTTCTACAAGGGAATGCTTCAATCCAATTAGTAAAAGTATCCACAAATACCAGCAAATATTGTATGTTATGTACTTTAGGGAGGTGAGTGAAATCTACTTGACGATCTTCACCCAGATATTTACCTAGTCTCTGTATATCTGGGGGAGCTAGATGGTGATTTAAAGGATTGTTTCTTTGACATACCTCACAAGTTCTTGTTATCTATTTTATGGTTTTAAATAAGTTTTTTTTTTTCCATTAAAGAGAGCTTTAGCCATTTGATAGGTACTTTTAGTGCCAAAATGAAAAGACTGATGTAAAGTTTTAAGTATTTTCCATTGGCTTGCGGCAAGTAGTAGCAAAAGTCCACTTCTATTTTGTAGCCAGCCTGATGGAAGTAGTGAATAGAATAGTCTCTGGATAAAACCCATTCTTTTTCTTTGGGGGCATATTGAGGTGCATGATTCTCAAGTGATCCCTCCTAAATAAGGGATGCTGCAAGGGGACTTATTCCTTTCTGTGCTGCTATTTTGGCCTCTTTATCAGCAAGTTGGTTACCTTCAGAAATCTCATCTAAGGTCTTTTGGTGTCCCTTACGATGAATAACTGCTACTTCTTGTGGAGCATGAACGGCTTGTAACAACCTGTCTATTTCATGATGATATTTTATGGGAGAGCCATTAGAAGTTAGATTTTGTCTTTCTTTCCAAGTAGCAACATGGGCATGTAAAATGAGGACGGCGTATTTTGAGTCAGTGTATATATTGACTCGTTTGTTTCTCCCAATTTCTAAAGCACAGGTTAAGGCTATTAACTCAGCTAATTGAGCACTGGTTCCTGGAGGGTAAGAACCATTCTCAATTACAACATACTGAGTAACTACAGCATAGCCTGCTTTTTGAGTTCCATATTCTATGAAAGAACTTCCATCTGTATATAAAACCGTGTCAGGATTAGATACGGGGGTTTCTTGTAAATCTTCTCTAGCTGCATAAGTCTGTGCTATAATTTATTGGCAATCATACCCTATCTCCTCATTGGATTCAGGGAGGAAAGTGGCAGGATTCAGAGCAGCACAGATGCATAATTGTAGCACTGGTCCTTCTAGTAATAAGGTTTGATATTTAAGAAGGCTGTTATCTGACAGCCAAAGATTGCTTTTTGAATTTAAAAGTCCAGTAAGGTTGTGAGAAATGTAAATAATTAAATCTCTTCCTAAAGTTAGCTTGGTTGCTTCTGGGGTTAAGAAGGCTACAGCTGCTATGACCCAGAGACAGTGTGGTAATCCCTTAGCCATGGTTTCTATTTCTTTACTAAGATATGCTACAGATTGTAAAACTGGACCCAGGTGTTGGGCCAAAACTCCCAGGGCAATTCCAGTTCGTTCTGTAATAGACAGATTAAACTGTTGTCCAGTGGGAAGACTTAAACCGGGGCCTGCAAAAGAGCAGTTTTCAACTGTTGGAATGCCTTATTTGCTTCTGGTTCCCATTCTAGAGTGACTAGGACATCTTTTTGAGAATTTTTAATTAAAGTATAGAGTGGTCTAGCTATTTCACTATATCCAGGAATCCAGAGTCTGCAAAACCCTGTGATTCCTAAGAAGCCTCTAAGTTGTCTGACAGTTCAAGGTTTAGGGTGAGCCAGTATTGGTTCTATTATTTCTTTGCCCAAGGGTCTCATCCCCTGTGAGAGCTGAAGACCCAAATAGTGAACTTCTGGGACACATAATTGGGCTTTAGCCTTGGAAATTTTGTACCCACAATCAGGTAGAAAGTTTAATAGAATTTGTGTAGCTTTGTGGCATTCTTCTGCATCTGGCACTCCCAAAAGAATGTCATCCACATACTGAATAAGAGTCACTGTAGGATATGAAAAAGGACTCAAGTCTTTGTCTAAGGCTTGTCCAAACAAGTGAGGGCTGTCCCTAAATCCTAGGGTAACACAGTCCATGTGAACTGAGTGTTGGAGTATGTCCCACCCTCAAAGGGGAGCAGGACTTTCAGGTATGATTAGGAAGGCATGAGAGAACAGCCAGTCATCCCAGTCGCAGCTTAAAGGCTGAGAGAAAAATTTGGTAACCAGCTTTCCAGACACTCCCTGTATACAGATTTGGGGGATAAAAGACCAGGATTAGAGAGAAGTACAGAAAAGGTTGCTCCAATGTCCAGAAGAAATTCTATCTCCTGGCCCTCCACTATAAGGCAAACGCAGGCTCTTGAGGGGTAATGACACAAGCTGGAGCCATGAGAATCTGCCTGGTACACCCTCAATCCAGTTTGGGTGATTATGGGATCACTGTCCCCAGAGACCTTCGTCTCTGAGGACAGGCCACCTTCCAGTGGTCACCCTTGCATTCTGGAAAGGGGCCAGGTGGCTTGCCCAGGAGATGGTGCTGCTGGGGGCAGTCTCTTCTGACGTGGCCAGCCTGACCACATTGGCAGCACTTGTTCTTAGCTCCTCTGGCTTCTCTCTGCCCCTGAAAGGTGCTTGTTTGTTGGAGTGCCATTACTAGAGCTCTCATTCTTTTCATATCCCTTTTCTCTCTTTCCTCCTCTTTCTCCTGATCTCGGTAATAAAAGACCACAGTGGCCATTTTAAGAAGATTCTCCAGGTTATGATCTGGGCCTAGAGTCAATTTCTGGAGTTTTCTTTGAATGTCTGGGGCCACCTGAGTGATGAATTTATCTTTTAAAATAATTTGACCCTCTAAAGAGTCGGGTGTTAACTGAGTGTGTTTTCTCATCACCTCCCTAAGCTGCTCAAGAAAGGCTGAGGGACTCTCATTTTGCTCCTGGTTAATAGTAGATAACTTAGAATAATTCATAGGCTTTTTCTTGGATCGACGTAAACCTTTCAGAATACATGTTAAAAAATGTTTACGCCACCAGTCACCTTGTTTCTCAGGGTCCCATTTGGGATCCTCAAAGGGAACTGCCTGTCTTCCCATGGGGTATCTGTCCCTTTCCTCAGGTGTCTTCCCATGGGGTATCTGTCCCTTTCCTCAGGAGACATATTGCCATCATGAACATAATGTATTGGACATGAACCACGATCAGCCCACTTTCTAGCTTCATCTAAGACTTCATCTAAGATTTCAGTTTTTTCATTAAAATTTAAAGTTTTATCTAGTAGTAACATTACATCTCTCCAAAAGAGGTCAAAACTTTGTCCTAACCCTTGGAAAACATCTATGTAGTTTTCGGGGTCATCAGAAAATTTTTCCAAATCAACGTTAATTTGCTTCAAATCTGCTAGAGAAAATGGAGTGTATACTCTCATACTTCCTCTTTTACCACCCACAGTCTCAACCAAGGGACACAAAGAAGGATATGGTTGCCTTCTGGGGGTCCCAGTAGGACCAGAAAAAAACACTTGACACAGCCTCCCTCCTGGGGTTTTCTGAATGCACAGAGGAAGGTGCAGGAAAAGTAGATATTGAGTTTGAACTAGGTTGTGACACTGTCTCCCTCTGGAATCCCTGACCATTTGGGGAATTTACTACAGCCAGGAGAGCTGAATCTATCTGACAGGTTTTAAAGAGTTGGGGGTTGTCCTTGAGGAAAAATAAAGCTTGCACATAGGGCACTTCAGGCCACTTTTCTTCTTGTTTACAAAATGTATCTAACTGAAAAATGGTGTAATAACTAAGAGTACCCTCTGGAAGCCATTGTTCACCAGTGGAGAGTTGATACTGAGGCCAAGCCTGGGTGCAGAAGAAAACTATACATTGTTTTTTCAGCATCTGGGGATCAAACATGTCCCAGTACTTCAGAATACAGCCCAGCAGGGTGTTCTCTTGGTGAGACAATATGTTACCCATCTGTGGGAAAGAACAAACATACAGCATCTTAATCAATCCCACCCTGTATTCTTGGGTTGTCAAAGCATCCTCTGACCAACCCAAGAAGCCTCCTGCCAAACAAAAGGAAGCATCTTTCCAATGCTTGGGGAAAAAGCCCTGAGGAGAATGGCCTCCTCAGCCCTTGGGCTTGTCTGGAATTAGCCACTCTTACCATTGTAGAGCTTAGTACCCACTGGCTCTCCTGTGCTTATAACGTGCTGGCAGAACAGCCTGAGAAATCAGGTATCAGGGAGCCTGGTCCCACCTGATGCATATTCTGCTCCTTTCTGCCTCTTTCCCCCCTAGATGAATGAGTATTAATCAAGGTGGGGATGAGCCCCATTCTGGAGAAAATGGCTGTGTGGTTCTTGCACATTTAACTCTATATAATCTTTACAAGCTTCTTTTAAATTCTCAGTAACAAAGGAAAATAGCAGGTCTTAAATACTTGTTTTCCAACCTCCCTTTCATTCCCAAAAGTTAGCCAGGCAATGATAATTATTTAGTGACAAATCAGAGTTGAGAGACACTTTGAAACTTTTAGATCACAATTAATTACAATTAGTTGAAGTCTTAAAGAAACCTGAAAGTATTTTAAACATTCCCATTTACACCAGTAAACTAGAAGAAATCAAATACCCAGGGTCATTTTCATTGCCTTTCTTCATTTTTAAGAGACTGAACTGTAGCTGAGGGTTTAGAGCCATTCCTGACTTGGGGAGTTGCTTCCTTCCACAGGCCTCTAGTTGCCCAGAGAAGCCATGTAGGGGAATCTTTTTGTCCTTTGTTTGGAGCTTGTAGTTAACATGGGTTAGCCCTTTTTTTCTCAGACACATGAAAATGCCAATTGAATTTAATTTTGCAATGAACAACAATAAAAACAATTGAACAACACACCTACAACATTTGAGGCACACTTAAAACATCTGAAAAATACCAGAATGAGCCCGTACAAACTTAACTAGTATATAAATCAATCCTTTACCAACATTCAGACAAAGCATGAAAAACTACAAGGAGAGAGAGAGAAGCAGAAGAGTTCTATAGAGATTATAGTGATCAGGAGAGAAAAGTTTGGGACCACGGAAGACAAGAGAGGATAGTAAAAGCTGGGAGAGCACAATTTTCAGAAGGCCCTCCCATGTCCTGGGGTCAGAACCATTGCTGGGGACCCCAGGGCCTCTGGGTGCTACCTCTTTGCTCAGCCCTCAACCAGACAAAAGGAATAAATACAGAACAGTTTCAAAAGTCTTCGAACATTCTCTTCAACTCCATTCTGGAGCCAAGGGAAATTAGAAAGTTCATTCTCCAACAGCCTCTTGCCTGTAACCTGGAGGTCAGCAGCCACACTATGCACATTTACCAGCTGATTGGCATCAAAATTATCAGTCTCCATTATTATAACTATAGAGAAAAGCAGGATAGAGGTAAGTGGTTCCATTGCTTACCACAGATCTTCAATGCTGGAGATGAGCCCCCAAATATGATACCGGAATTTCACTCTTCAGTAGGTTCTTGGTCTTGGTGATTTGAAGAATGAATCCGCAGACCACAGATCAGTGCTAAGACAGGATTTATTTACAGAAAAGAATACAGAAGTGCCAAAGCTCCTGGTAGAAAGAAAACGAGTCAGGAGAGAAAAGTGCGCGCTCTCTCTGTCTGTCTGTCTATCTGTCTGTAGGATCTTTATCTAGGGGTCTAAATAGTCACATGGGGCCCTCAGTAGTTACATTAAGCGGGGCTAGGAAGTTACATTTAGCATGTCTGGGACATGTCTCACCCTCGGTAGTTACATTTAGCAGGGCTAGGTAGACATTTAGCGTGTCTGGGACATCCTGTCTGGGACATGTCTGGAACAACATATTTGGGTTGAAAATGAATGGCTACAATTCCTTTTATTACCAGGCCTAGGAAATGGGGACCCCCTGCCCACCCTCCAGTCTGCTGGTTCTGCTGCTTGCTGCCACCGCACCAACATTGCCAAGGCAGAGGCATCTGGTCTGTGCCCCCCAGCTCCATGAGCTGGCTGGGATACTACTTGTCCTGTATCACAATCATTGTGCCAAAAACTTGTGATTGTCAAAAAGAATCCATTTTCATCACTTGTGGCAATACAGTGTAAAAATGTATATGTGATTTATGTTGTGATAGCAAAGAAAGGCAAGTTTCAAGATGATTTCCCTTTTGATGGTCATTTAATTCACACATAACCCATTTATCTAATTCTTTACCTTGGTGATTTGTTTCAAATGGTACAATATTGTTAGAATGGTAACATCAAACCTTGCTGCTTATTCAGGCATAGGTAAGAGATGAGTGCATTTCAGCTACAGCTTTCTGCTCATTATCCACCTTGGTCTCAGGTTGCTCAAATGGTTCATTTTCTAGATTAAAACCATCAGAAATGAATTTCTCAAACCATAGATGTACTATGCATTCATTACTCACATCTTTCTCAAACACATTGTTGATTTTTTGAGGTGTATACATCATTAGCCCCATGATTGAACTCATATTCAAAAATAACACGAAGTTTTGACTTATCCATGATTTCAGAAAAGTTGCTCTGAAAAAAATGCGAAAGGGAATCACAAGCCACAACATGCATTTGAAAGAGTGTTAGACCTTCACAATAAAGAAATAAAATAAGAAGTGCCAAAGTGAAATCAGAGGTCTCAATTGTTAAACTTAGTACCCAAAGAAATCGGAATTTCATATTTAATAACTTAACAATTCCTCTGTCCCTTTACTCAGCAAATCCCCAAACCAAAAATCACCAAATCAGGAAAATTGATCAAATCAAGCCTCCCTACTCCATCCTCACTTAAACTGAAGCCCTCACCAGGGGGGCAGTTGTGATAGCCTTCTGACTCATTCTCTGCTACAAGTCTCTCTACTCCACTGATATCCTTCAGGGTGCAGAGTCTACACCACCACAGAATTTACTTGCATAACAAAACAAACAAACAAAACTGATTATCTTACTCCTCTGCTTTACTGTTGCTATCAGTTCTTACTAGAATTCAGGGGTGACACTCAGGCAAGGGGCAGGAAAGTTGTGGAAATCCAAGTTGGGCAACAACAGTGGGGAAGATTATCCAACATATGTCCATTAGATACTTGGTCAACATTTATTTAAATGAGGAAATTGACTACTTTGTAGAAGAATAGTTAAAGTGGGTGTTTATGCTATGTTTAAAAATAGTATTGTTTTTATATTCATTTTCAAATTAGCCCCAAGACCAATAATATTAATTAGGTGGTATTAATTCCATAATTTATACTTCGTGGTGTAGCTTGTTTACTTCCCACAGTAATTTTGGCCAACCAAGAATGTTGTAATACAGTACATTTAGAAACCAAATATTGCTGTCTCTTCTTCCTTGTGTGCTTCTGGAGTCATATTTGTCAGCTATATTCTATTTAATCTCAACCTCATCAATGAAAACTCTTACCCTTCTTGATTTCATTGTAACCCAGACAACTCCCAAAGACATAAGCTAAAATACATTAAACTTATCCAATTAAGCATATTTTGAGCCATACCTTATAACTGAATACTATAGTACATTAGCAACACTCACATTTATATATATATTTATGTTTACAAGCACATTGACACCAGATTGTAGTACTATTTAATTGCTTTGGGTTGATTTGAAATGAAGGAGTCAGGCTTCATTTATAAATCATATAATTTTGCCAGGTGTGCTAACACATAACACAATTTCTTGGTAGTAAGAATGGGATGGTGGGGAAAGTGAGTCCTACCATAATAGACAATAAGGCAAGCCACACTCAGTATGCCAATACAGAGTCATATTCATATTTTGAGCTGCAATTTAGTTTCAAAAAAACAATATAATGCATGGCATTAAATTAATGCTATACATTTATAACTTTTGTTGTTTACTGTGTGGTTTTATAATATATTGTAGAAGTGACATAAGCCCAATGCATTTATTTATACATTGTTCTACTGTTGTTCATATTTAAGTAACATTATAATAAAACTACAGTAATTTAAATTAACTTGCAAGTATAATTTTTCTTTAAAATATCCAGTAATAAAAAAATTTAAAAAGATACACAAAATATTTATAAATACTATCTTACATAAAAAACACCAAGACTCATTGGGTGGGTAGCTAATTCTAGATTTGAGATCAAAATAAATAAAATGAGATTGTGTCATAATATTGTGTCAGAGAACAGAGAAACCATAAAAGACTAATATGCTCATGTCAAAAGTACACAGGAGCACCAAAAAATAATAGTAACTGCTAAATAGTTGTGATACATTAAATATATAAAAATTTCTGAGTTTATTAATGGTACCAATAGAAAGAGATTCTCCCCTCCCAAATGAAAACCTTATTGGGTACCATATGAAGTACACAGAACATCAACTTTTACTCTGATCATTAGCAATTAAAAGAAAAACAGAATTTTATTCTGCTTTCCCTGTTCAGTTTCAGAACAACCCCAAAGCCCTAGTTTGATAAGATAAAGTTCTCCTTTTTACATGATGTACAATTAATAAATGTAGAAGAATTCCAGAAATAAATGTAGAAAATCACAAATTTAAAACCTCTAATGAAGTAACAGATCCAGGCAACAATCATCAGTGGGTGAAACATGAGATGAAAGACTGATGGAAAACTTTATGAAGGAATTCAGAGTATCATCACCTAAACCCTGTAATCAGTTTCTTACCAGCTTTTGGTGTTGTCACTTTTTTTTATTTCAGCTGCTCAGGTAGGTATATAGTAATATCTCATTGTAACCTCAATTTGCATTTTCTGATAGCTAATTATTAACAACTTCCACATTCTTATTTACCATAACCTCTTTGGTGATGTATCTGTTCAAATTCTTTGCTCATCTTATAATGTGATTGTTATCTTATTGTTGAGTTTTGAGTTTTATAAATACACATGCTGGACACTAGTCCTTTGTCAGATATGTGATTTGCAAATATTTTCTACACCTGGCACATTTGTTTTCTTTATTATCTCTTTGGCAAAGTGAAAGTTTTTAGATTTGATGAAGTCAAAGTTGTCAATTGTTTCTTGTATACTTTGTGTTTAGGTGTCAGTTTTAAGAACTCTGCCTAGTTTCAGCTAAAAAAAAATGTTCTTTTTTCCCTCAAAGTATCACATTTTAGTTTTTATTTTTAAATCTGTGATCTGTTTTGAGTTAGTCTTTGTATAGTGTGTGAAATTTAATCTGAGGTTCATTTTTATGCATATGGATGATCAAAAGTTCCAACATTTGTTAAAAAGACAATTCTTTATCCAATGAATTGCTCTTGTACTTTTGCAACGAATCAGTTGAGCATTTTTATGTAGATGCATATCTGTCCTATTTATTAAGTACCATTGATCTTTGTGTGTATCTGTCCCTTCACCAATACCACTCTGACTTGATTATTTTAGCTTTATAGTAACTTCTCAAATTGGGCAGTGTGATTCCTCCACCTTTTTTTTCAAAGTGGAGTTAACTGTTCTAGTTCCTGTGCCTTTCCATATAAATTTTAGTATCTGCTTGTTTATACCTACAGAAAATTCTGCTGGGATTTGAATTGAAATCTTGTTAATATATAGATATCTTTGGGGGAGAACTGACATCTTCACTATAATGATTCTTCTATTCATGAACACAGTGTGCCCATTAATTTAGATCTTGGATTTATTTCATCAGTGTTTTGTCATTTTCAGCATACGCATTCTGTACATGGTTTGTTAGGTTTATACCTAAGTATTTAAAGTTTTGGAGCTATTATAAGTGGCATTTTTAAAAATTTCAGTTTCATATTGTTCCTTTTATTTAGTTATAAGTGGTTTGAATATGACATGTCTGAGCTTGGATTTCTTTAGGTTTATCTTGCTTAGGATTCAATCAGCTTGTTTTATTTTATTTATTCTGGTAAAATTAACATAAGATCAACCCTTTTAAGAAATACCTAATTAGATACAGAATTATTAACTAAAAGCACAATGTTGTATGGCACATTTATAGAACTTAATCATATTGCATAACTGAAACTTTATGCCTATTGAACAGCAACTACACATTTCCCACTCCCACACCTCCTAGCAACCATTATTCTACTCTCTGAATCTGTGAATTTGACTGTTTAAGATACCTCATTTAAGTAGAATCATATAAAATTTGTACTTTTTGACTGGCTTATTTCACTTAGCATAATGTCCTCCAGGTTGATTTATGTCCTTGCAAATGGCAGGATTTCCTTTGTTTTCAAGTTTCAATAGTATTCCTTTGTATGTATATACCACATTTTCTTTATTAATTCATTTGTGAGTGAAGATTTAGGTAATTTCTGTATCTTGGCTATTGTGAATAATATTGCAGTGAACACAGGAGTGCAAATAATCTCTTTAAGGTCTTGATTTCAATTATTTTAGATATATACCCAGAAGTGAGATTGCTAGCTCATATGGTAGTTCTATTTCCATTTTTTTGAAGAGCTTCCATGCTGTAGTCCATAATGGCAATAACAATTTGCATTCCAACTGACAGTATATAAGACCTGCCAATATTTGCTATCTTTTTTTTTTTTACAAATTTGTTAGCCGTCCTAACAAATATGAGGTGATTTCTCACTGTGGTTTTGATTTGAATTTCCCTGATAACTAGTGATATTGAATAGTTTGTTCATATAGCAGCCATTTGTATGTCTTCTTTGGAGAACTGTCTATTCAAGTCCTTTGCCTATTTTTAAATTGGGTTTGTGGGTTTTTTGCTTTGTTTTCTTTCTTCTGCTGTTGAGTTGTAGAAATTCATTATATGTTTTGAATATTAAACCCTTATTATATTTGAAAATAGTTTCTCCTATTCCTTAGGTTGCTTTTCCACTCTGTTTATTGTTTTCTTTGTTGTGTAGAAGCTTTTTAGTTTGATGTGGTCCTACTTGTCTACCTTGGCTTTTGTTGCTTGTGCTTTTGATCTCATATCCAAGAAATCATTGCCAAGACAAATACCATAAGCTTTTCTCCTGTGTTTTCTTGTAGGAGTTTTAAAGTTTTCAAATATTTTGTATAAATCTTTAATCTATTTATAGTTGATTTTTGTGTGTAGTATAAAATAAGGGTTTCCTTTCATTATTTTCTATATGGATATCCAGTTTTCCCGGCACTATTTTACCATTTTCCTATTGTTCATTCTTAGCACACTTATTGAAGATTAGTTGGTTGTGTATGTGAGCATTTATTTATGGACTCTCTAATCTGTTCTGTTGTTTTATATGTCTGATTTTATGCCAGTACCACATACTGCATTTTTCTCATTACTGTAGCTTTGTTGTATATATTGAAATCACAAGTTTGGTGCCTCCATCCTTGCTTTTACTTCAATATTGCTTTGGCACTTCAGGATTTTTTGAGGTTCCCTGTGAATTTCAAATTTTTGTTTTCTATTTCTATAAAAAATGTCATTGCGATTTTGATAGGGACATCATGGAATCCATAGATCATTTTGGGTATTATGGACATTATAACAATTTAAGTCTTCCAACTGATGAATGTGAGATGACTTTCAATTTATTTTTATCTTCTTTAGTCCTTTTCATCAATGTTTTGGAGTATTCCATTTATGGAAGGTCTTTTGCCTTCTTTGTTAAGTTTATTTTTCTTTTAGATACTGTTATAATTGGAATTGTTTCCTTTTCTGATAGTTCATTGCTGTGTATATAAACATAACTTAGTTGTGTCTTATTTTTGTATCCTACAACTTTAACTAATTTATTAGTTCTAACAGTTTTTTTTTTCTTTTGAGCTTGTGTATGGAATCTAAAGGATTTATAGATATGTCTTCTGCAAACATATCTATAAGAAGTGAAAAGATAATTTCACTTCTTCCTTATCACTTTGGATGCCTTTTTTTTCTTTTTCTTGCCTAATTTCTCTAGCTAGAACTTCCAATACTAAGATCAATGAAGTGGCAAGAGGAAATGTTCTTACTTTGTTCTTGAGTATGATGTTATGTGAGGGCTTGTCACATATGGCTTTTATTATGTCAAGGTAAATTCCTTCCATAGGTAATCTGTTAAGAGTTTTTTTTTTTTTTTTAAATTATGAAAATACTTGAGTTTTGTCAAATATTTTTTTCTGTATCTATTGAGATTATCATGTAGTTTTTATGCTTTCTTCATATGTTGTTTTACATTAATTGATTTTATAAGGGAAAAATTCTTCTTGGTTATAGTGTATGATCCTTCTAATGTGTTTTAAATTTGGTTTACAGTATGTTGTTGAGGATTTTTGCATCTATGTTCATTAGAGATATTGGCTTGTAGTTTTATTTTCTGTGGTATCTTTGTTTGGCTTTGGTATCAGAGTATTATTGGGCTCATAAAATGAGTTTGGAAGTGTTTCTTTCTTTTCAGTTTTTTTTTTTTTTTTTTTTTTTAGACAGAATCTAACTCCATTGCCCCAAGGTAGAGTGCTGTAGAGTCATCATAGCTCACAGCAACCTCAAATTCCTGGGCTCAAGTAAAGCTCCTGCCTCAACCTCCCAAGTAGGAAGGACTACAGATGCCTATCATCACAGCTGGCTACTTTTTCTATTTTCAGTGGATATGGTGGGGTCTTGCTTTTGCTTGGTCTGGTCTTGAACTCCTGAGCTCAAGCAATCCACCCACCTCAGCCTCTCAGAGTACTAGGATTACAGGCCTCAGCCACTGTGCCAACCTCTTTTCAGTTTTTCAAAGGTGTGAGAAGGATGAGAGTTAATTCTTCCTTAAATGTTTGGTAGGATTCACCACTGAAGTAACTGATCTTGTGCTTTTATTTTTGAGAGTATTTGATTACTGATTCAATCTCTTGAGTATTGCAGTTGAGCATTGTTTCATTTCAAATTGAAAAATTCTATTTTTCATTTCACCAGTAGATTGGATGTGCATAGATATAATGATAGAAGTCAAGGATTACTACAAAGTTTTCAGCCTGAAGAAATGGAAAGATGGAATTACTGCAATCTGAAATAGGAAAATATATAGAAGCAGAGAAAAATTTTCATGAGTTAAATTATGGACTTGTTAAATTTGTGATGTTTGTTAAATGTTCAAGTGGACTGTGGAATTTCGGGATGATGTCCAGGATAGAAATATAAAATTTCTCTTTCCTTTCACCAAGAAAGAGTATAGATACAAAAGAGAAAGACTGAACTCTAAACAGATAAATTGTTTAGAGATCATAAAAATGAGCATAAACTAGCAAAGGATATTGAGAAAAAGAACAGCAAGACATGAAGAAAAGTAGGAGAGTATGGTGTTTTGGAAGCTAAGTTAAAAGACTTCAATTTTATGTCTGAAACTGTGAAACTACTGGAAGAAAACAGGGAAAATGCTCCATGAAATTTATGTTGGAAGTGAATTTTTGGACATGACACCAAAAACGCAGGCAACAGAAGGAAAAATTATCAAGTGGAAATAAAATGACATCTAAAAGTTTCAGATTATTATGAAACATATGGTTTCATATATGGTACATATATTTTAGTTATATTGATACCAGAATTTCTTTTTTAGTAGGTCCTTGGTCTCAGTGATTCAAAGAATGAATCTATGGACCACAGATCAGTGGTAAGACAGGAAAGAATACAGAGAAAAAGCACCACAGCTCCTGGCAGAAGGAAAAACCCAACTGGGAAAAAATCTCACTCTCTCTCTCCCTCTGGGCTCTTTGTCTAGAGGTATATATAGTCACATAGGTCCTTTGTAGTTACATTTGGCCAGGACTTGGTAACAAATGAATGGATACAGTCCCTTCTGCTAGAGGCAAGGTGAATGAACACATTAATAAATGGATACATTTCCTTCTGCTAAGGGAAAGGTGAATAAACTCGTTAATGAATAGATACAGTCCATTCTTGAAATTGGCCAGGCCTAGGAAACTTAATTGAAATTAACCAGGCTAGGGAAATGGAGCCTTCCTGGTTCAGCCACAAATGCAAGGAGAAGGAGACAGAGGCCAGGGGTGGAGACACCACTGAGCTTCCTGAGCTGGCAACCTGGAGGTGTCCCCCAGCAGTTGTCCAGCCCCTCCACCCACTGGATCCTCCTGTGACACCCCTCAACTTGCCAAGCCATTGATTCCTCTGCTGGCTGCCTTGCACCAACATCCCCAAGGCAGATAATGCAGGTCTTCCCCTCAACTCTGGCTGTGCTGGCTGGGGCATCACCCACCCTGTATCAATTCTCCCTCTCCAAGTAGAAACTCTAGGTGCTATTAGAGGTGAAGTGCTATTAGGGTGAAGACTTGATATAACCACTTCCTGCTGAATCGGGTGATGAGATAAAGGGGGCAGTTAGTGTTTCTCCAGAGGGAGGATGATCCAGGAGTCCCACAAGAGAATCAGGTCTTGAACTGCAACCATCTTTAGTGTTTGTGGCTTGATGATATATTTTCTGGAAGATACCAATCTGATTAACACATTAAAAGGCACGGGTAAAACAGTGAGAAGATGGGGTTAATTACAGTGTCAGTGGTGTCAGGTTAGAAAAATAAAGTCAGCGATATTAAAAGAAAACTATAATTAACACTTTCCTTGCTGTCTTCTAAATAATAACTTCAAATTTTCTTTAGGTTCACAAGTGTTGATAGACTGTGGTTGATTCTCTTCATGGTCTATTTCTGTGGGAGGTGGTGGGTTCCAGGATTTTTACTCATGAATGATGTATCCAGGAATCTATTCCCATAATTTTAACAGTTGTAGAAGAAGACAATAGAAAAAGAACCCTCCAAACTCGGGGTCAGGGAAGGTGAATTGAAGGGAAGAGTTTTGATTATATGTAGATCTCCAGGAGAGAAAAAGCTCTTTTAGTGTTGAATGTAAAAATGTAGTATGGAGGTTTTTAAGGATTTGTTGAAATTAAGCCAAAGAAGTAATATATTTTACTAATTCTGTAATTTCTTGATCTAATGATAAATTGTTAGTTAAAAAGGGTCTTCCATATAATAATTCAAATGGGCTACAACCGAGTTTCTGAGGTAAATTTCTTACTCTAAGGATAGCAATGGAAAATAATTTAGTCCAAGGGAGATGAGTCTCTTGAGTTAGCTTTCATAACTCTACCTTGAATTTATCATTCATTTTTTTTACCTTCCCAGATGATTGGGGCCTCCAAGAACAGTGTATATGATATTTTGTGCCCAGGGATTTTGATATTCCCTGTGTAACAGCTGCTTTGAAGGCAGGCCCATTATCACTTTGCAAACTCCAAGGAGTTCAAACCTAGGAATAAACTCATGTACTAAAGCCTTTACTGTTTCCTGGACCTTTTCTGTCCTGCAATGGAACGCTTCCACCCAATTAGTAAAAGTATCCACAAATACGAGCAAATATTGTATACTATGACCCTTAGGGAGATGAGTGAAATCTATTTTCCAGTCTTCACCGGGATATTTACTTTGTTTTTGTATACCTGGGGGAGCTAGATGGTAATATGAAGGATTGTTTCTATGAGATACCTCATGTGTCCTTGTTATCTGTTTTATGATTTTAAATAAGTTTTTTCCCATTAAAGAGAGATTTAGACATTTGGTAGGTACTCTCAGTGCCAAAGTGAAAAGACTGATGTAAATTTTTAAGTATTTTCCATTGGCTTGCATCAGGTAATAGCAAAAGTATACTTCTATTTTGTAGCCAGTCTGATAGAAGTAGTGAATAGTCTCTGGATAAAGCCTGTTCTTTTTCTTTTGGGGCATACTGAGGTGTCTGGTTCTAAAGTGATCCCTTACAAATGAGGGGTGCCACAAGGGGAATTTTTTCTCTTTTGTGATGTCATGTTAGCCTCTTTATCTACAAGTCGGTTACCTTTAAAAATATCAACTAAGGGTTTTCAGTGTCCCTTGTAATGAATAACTGCTACTTCCTGTGGAGCATGAACAGCTTTTAATTACCTGTCTATTTCATTTTATTCCAAATGGCAGCATGGGCATATAAAATAAGGAAAACATATTTTGAGGCAGTGTATATATTGACTCATTTGTTTCTTCCAATTTCGAAAGCATGAGTTAAAGCTATTAGCTCATCTAATTGCTTGCTGGTTCCTGAAGGGAGGGACCCACTCTCATTTACAACATACTGAATATCTACTACAACATATCTTGCTTTGCAAGTTCCTTGTTCTATGAAAGAACTTCCATCTATATACAAAACCATGTCTGGATTAGGTAGAGGAGTTTCTTCTAAGTTTTCTCTAGCTTCATAGGTCTGTGCTATAATTCGTTGGTAATCATGCCCGATTTCCTTATTGGATTCAGAGGGGGTCTTCAAAAGCAAAAAGATATCAGGAATTTTCATGAAGAGGAATGCAGAAAAAGACATCTTTTAAGTCTAGGACTGTGAAACAGGCAGCTTTCCTGGTATTTGAGATAATAAATATACAGATTTGGGACCTATAGGATGGAGAAGAATGACTGCTTCATTTATAATGTGGAGGTTTTGTATTAGTCTCCAAGTTCTGTTTGGCTTTGATACTCCTAGAAGAGAGCAGTACATTGGCTATTGTAAGGTATTAATAATTTCTGTCACTTTAGATTCTATATTATTGGTGTTAGCCCATTCTTAGCTTCTGCTTTTTGAGTATATTGTTTTTGATTGGGATAGATGGTGGGGGGGTTGTTTGTTTGTTTTGTTTTTTGGTTTTTGGCTGGGGCTGGGTTTGAACCTGCCACCTTCAGCATATGGGGCTGGTGCCCTACTCCTTTGAGCCACAGGTGCCACCCGATGGTGGGATTTTTATTTTATTTTATTTTATTTTATTTTTTTCAATGTTAAAGTAGGTATTTATTGTTTTGGCTTTTTAAAGGTCAAGGCTGACTCAAAGGTAAACAGATAATGTTGAATATGAAGCTAAAAATAAATTTGATGTAACACACATAATAGCATTAAGTAGGTATTAATAAACAGATATAAAAGGGTAGACAGCCTATTCTAGTTTCTTTTTACCCAAGTTTTATATTTTTGAAATCAAAGCTTTACACATAATGTAAAATCAAAACCAACTCTGCTATGAGGACAAAAAAACAAACCAAAACAGTAGTACCACACCACCATGGTGAAGCAGCTGTCTGGCAGCAATTTTCCCCCTCATTTTGTGTGCCTATTTTCTTTTTTTAATTTCTTATAGCATAACTATGTACATTAATGCAGTCATGGGGTACAGTGTGATGTTTTCATATACATTTTGAAGTACTCTTATAAAACTGGCTAACATAACGTTCATGTCATTCTCTTAGTCATTAAGTTAAAACATTCATACTCTGCTATTCACTTGTACTTTTGTAACATAAACAATATAAGTGACCACACCAATCACCCTCCCTCCCCCCCATTCACCCCCGCACCTCCCCTCTCTCACCCCCTTACCATATTATAAGGCTATAATTAGGTTATGACATTCCTATAAAAGCTATGAATTAGTTTAAAAATATGGCTGTTTACTTTTGATACTTTTTCTTCCATTATTGAGATACTTTACTGAGAAGAACATTTTCTAATTTCATCCATGTAAACATGAA
>CAUYQS010005250.1:0-30270 GCA_963574585.1 Otolemur crassicaudatus | reverse complement strand
GGTACAAGTGAATCTTTCTAAGAGTAGAATGTGAACATTTTAAAACAATAACTGAGAAAATCACATGAAGGCTGTGTTGACCAGTTTGATGGAAGTATTTCGGATTGCATGTGAAAACCCCACACTGTACCCCAGAAGTGCCTTAATGTACATAGTTACCATTCAATAAAAAAAAAAAAAAGAAGTTTGGAGAATTCTCAAGGAACTAAAAGTTGACCTACCATTCTATCCTGCAATTCCTCTACTAGGCATCTACTCAGACAATCAAAGATCATTTTACAACAAACATATTTGCACCAGAATGTTTATTGGAGCCCAATTCATAATGGCCAAATCATGGAATCAGCCCAAATGCCCATCAAACCATGAATGGATTAACAAACTGTGGTATACGTACACCAGGGAATACTATGCAGCCATAAAAAGGATGGAGACTTTACAGCTTTTATGTTTCCCTGGATGGAACTGAAACACAGTCTTTTTAGTAAAATATCTCAAGAATGGAAGAAAAATTATCCAATGTACTCAATACTATTATGAAACCAATATATCATCATCTACATATCCGTAAGAATGATCAAACACAACTATCGTCCAGAAAGAAGGAGTGGAGCCACGGGAAAGGGGAGTATTTGGTGGGATCTTGCCTATTGTGCATAATGCAATAGTACATTTCTAAACTACTAAGAGTGTAGTATTAATGTCTTACTGTAACAAATAAGGGAGATGATGGTTATATTAATCAGTCTGATTTAAGCATTCCACATTGTATAACAACTCAGCACATTGTACCCCATAATTGTACAGTTATGATTTAATAAAAATAAAATAGAATACACCATATGCTTTCCTGCTGGAGAAAGTTTCCAAGCAAAACAAATATATATATATGGAATTTTATTCTGTGTCCTGTCAAGTATATTCAGTAAATAGGCAATTTATGATTTAAAACAAAGGAAAATTACTGGCACATTTGCCAAATATCTCCAAAGCTTTCTGACCATTCAGTTACTTTGGGGAAGGTTTCCAGGAATGTGCAACATTTTGGCTTGTGTGTGCCACACTGGAAGAAGAGTTGTCCTAGGCCACACATTAAATACACAAAAACTAACAAAAGTGGATGAGTCAAAATAAAAAGATTTGTGCAGAACCTTTGTGATACTTTCCAACACAGAGAGGAAAAAAGTCCTCACAAAATCCACGTGTGGTTGGACACACCTGGCACCCTTCCACCCATTCCACCTCGTATGTTGGGAGAAGATGGTCCAGAAAGCACCCTGCATCTCAGTCCTTCCCACACAAGAACCCCCCACAAAACACTTCTTCCAATAATCCATCAAGCCAAATGCCCATCAACACATGAATGAATTAATAACTGTGGTATAGGTATCATGGAATACTATTCAGCCATAACCAGATGGAGATTTTACATCTTTTGTATTTACCTGAACGGAGTTGAAACATGTTCTTCTTAATACAGTGTCAGAAAGGAAAACCAAGTATCCAATGTATGCAATGCCAATATGAAACCAATAGATAAACAGCTACACACCCACACGAGACAAAAACACAATTAAATTCAAGGGGGAGGGGAGGAAGGAGGGTGGTAAGCTCTCACCTAAGGTGCATGTGTAAGGGTATACAGCTCGCCCCCTGGGTGAAGAGCTCAACCACAACTTGAACTATGCCTAAAAAATGCAGACAATGTAATAATCATTTGTACCTCATACTAGTCTGGATTAAGAAAAAAAAAAAAGAGCAGCTGGCACAATGACCCTACCTAGATAAAGTACAGAAGATGCTTCATAAAGAACTTCTAATTGGCCAATATTTGGTGGGTTAATTAAAAAAGTTAAAGTGGAAAATCATAAAACAAATAATATATAACTTTGAATATTTTCTTTTAACCTAAGGCATACAAATGTCCATTCATCCACCCACACTTTAAAGTCCGGCAAAGCCCTTTCAATAAGAAAACTAAATCATCATTTTTACATGAATCATATCCAAAATGCCTCAAATGGTTCATATCAGTTTGGATATCTCTAAAACAATGAAATATTTTCCAAGTGAATAGAAAATCCATGTTTCCCATGATTTTTTCCCTCCGACCGTCTCTAGCATCTCGACACCTAACCAAACAGCCAGTTTGTATTTCTTAGCAGCTTTACTATCTTAGCTTTTGTAAAGTATTTACTTAGGTTTTATAGAAATGAACTCACATCTTATAGCGTGTTTGACTAACTTATGCAATTACAATAAAAATGCAATTAATGTAAGCTTGGGAATGAACATAACTGACTCTTAGCAATCCATTCAAACAGTGGAAGCTGAGCTGCATAGGCTTAGAAAAGAGGAGTCCCCTTCCTCTGGCGTGTATGAGGACAAAACTCAATACATTTCACAGGGGCATTAGAGAATCTCGGATAATCTCATAAAGCTCTCAAGTGGAGATTATTTTAAAGAGTTTCTTTTAAATTATATAAGAAGGTGAAATATATCTCCTATAGGTAAATAGTAAAAACTATAGTTTCTATTATTATCCGGACTCACCGGATGATAATTATTGGTTGACGGTTTTCAGTTAATCCTCAAGAACCTTGCCCCTAGGAATGCAGAATAAGGTTTGCTACTGCCCAGGTGCATCAAGCTGCTGCCTCCAATGCTACCAGAAATATGAGCCCATGTTCCACTGAACATTTGCTCACCTAGATGTCCTTCCTACCGCTCTGTCTGTAATACCCTGCCATGCTCAGTACTCTAAGATTTGTTGACACAACTCAGGTATTTGGATATCGCCCCGTGTAGGATTTAATCCTGATAAAAGGGCTGAGATTCTCAATCACCCAGATGGCTATTTTCTTCTTCACACCTACAGTTTTAGCACAAAACATACAGTAAATCAACTACGGTTGATTTTTCCTGCCAGTATTGTAGTCAAACGGAAGATATATTACACTGCCCCTTAGAAAGACCCAAATACGCCTGGGCAGCCGTGGGACCTTTAGAATGGCCTCAAATGCTTGTAATAGGTCTGTTGTCGATGTGTTAAACAAATAATCTGAAGGCCAAGAAACCTACGTTCAAACAAGATTGAAGTTCTTTGTTGTTTTTTTATTGGTCCAACTAAAAAGGAAGGACTGTGCTTTTCATGATTCTGTACAAATGAAACCCTACACCACTTTTTAGTTTGCTAAAACATGGCAAAGGAAGGGATGTCGCTTTCACCCAAATCTGTTTAATTCATAGAGACAACATATCTACACGATGATAACAATCTTCATTAACATAGTACTTAATCGTCCTCCATCTGTGGACAGTTGCAACTCACGGAGAAAATTTTGGAAGATTTTGATGAGAAAAATATTTAACAAAGAAACAAACGGGTGCACGTTAAAGAAACATCATCAGAGCTATAATAAAATAAAACAAAAGCTAACGGTAGCTGCAGATTAACCTACTTTTCGATGATATCCTAAGAGAGTTCAAAGAAATTATTGTGTTACACGCCTTTTGAAAGTGTGCTTAAGGCAAGATGGGCAGTTAGAACATTGTAAAAAACAGAGTCAGGAAAACCACCACTTTATTTACACAGGCTATTTTGAGTGAACTTTTAAAATAACTTTACAACTACAGATGGCCTTCGATGCCAGCTGCCATGTGTTTTTGGAAGGAATTAAAATTCCAACACCACCAGTTGCCTGGATTTAACACGTGGGGTGGTTCCTCTGCCGAGGTGGTGTTATTACTATATTGATGCTCACTGGAGAGCCTTTATGATGGCTCATGTCGACACGTGACATTATTTTTGTAACGTCTGTTGATAAAACTACATTTGCACTATGCTGGCTGTGTTAATGAAGTCTAGCAGTTTTGTTCCCTAAATCCAAGCAGCATTATTTTATGTAAAATATAAACTAGAGATTTTTTTTTAGTCTCATAGTGGTCACATGTATAGATACACTTTAAAGTCAATGCACTATAAGTTTTATTCCAAAAGGCTTTTTTGCTTCATACCATCTTGCGTATCAAAAATTAACTTAATGGATGATCTATTATGAGGTAATGAGGCAATTTTGGCGGAGTGTTTTTTAGAGTCTCCAAATGAAGGCAGTGCTGTTCCCTATCCCACAAAGTCCGTGTGAGAACAAAATCAGTTAATTCATGTGAGCACTTAGAACAGCGGCCATCGTGACCAACTGGCAAATTTTCTGTCTATTGGCTGTTACTCCAGTTAGCATCTGACCTCCTCTGTGTCCCACCTCCGCCACCTCCCTCTCCAGGGAGCTGCTCTGCTCTCAGGTGGTCACTGCCTTAACTCTCTCTGGTTTCCTGCCTCCACATTTGTCCTCTGCCCTCTGTTCTCCCAGGAAACTCTGGGGATTCCTGAAGCCCTAGCTCAGCTGGCTCAGACCCTCTCCTACTCATGAAACCCCGCATTGCCCACCTCAGCCAGAGAAGATGCCCTTACCCTCCACGCTACCTGTCCCTTCTCTGTCCCCTTCACCCGCTGCTCCCTCAGCTCCAGCTGGGGCTCCTCAGTGCCCCTGGAACTCGCACCACGGGCCCTGTGTCTGGGCTTCTGCACTTCCTGTTCCCACTGTCCAGAGGGCTTTTCCCCTAATGGCTACAGTGTCCTCTCCCTACTTCCCCCAGGCCGTCTGTCACCTTCTCCATGAGGCCTTCTCTGACCACTGACATCACATCACAACATTCCTCCTGCCCCCAGCACCTCCTCTCCCTCTGCCCTGTTTCTGTTTTGTTGTTTGAGACAGGGTCTCACTCCGTTGTCCAGGCTAGAGAGCCGCGACATCAGCCTCACTCATAGCAACCTCAAACTCCTGGGTTGAAGCAATCCTCCTGGCTCAGCCTCCCAAGTAGCCAGAACTACAGGTGTGCACTACATGCCCAGCTACTTTTTCCATTTCTAGTAAAGACAGCCTCTTGTTCTTGCTCTAACCAGTCTTGAACTCCTGGTCTCAAGCCATCCTCCATCCTCGGCCTGTCAAAGTGCTGTGATTACAGGCATGAGCCGCCACACCCAGCCCCTTGACCTTTTTTTTTTAATCCATAGCTCTCCTCACTCTCTTACTATACTCAGGGTTAACCGTCTCCCTCCTCTAGCCGGTAACCTCCTCAGGGGCAAATATTCCGGTGTATACCCCAGTACAAAGAATAGTATCATGGTAGGCCTACAATAAATATCTGTTGGATAAATTAACACTGCATGTGAATACACACTACTAATGTCAAAATATTGTTAATGTGTCAACTGTCTGAAATCAAAAAAATTTTTGTATGACTTTCTTATTTACATGTTTCTTTTATCTGTACCTTGCATCGTTCTAAGGCTAAAATTATCCGACGTGCTTACTCATTCTTGTGTTTCCTCCAGTTTAATCTTTATTTCTAAACTGATTTTGTTTTTTGCCTTATGTCTAATTCTTTCCTGAATTCAGTCACCTCATTTCTTTATTTTTTAAAACGGATTTTACATCCTTCACGATTTGTATTATTTTTAGCCCATTTTGAAACCACAGGCTGCAGTTTGTATCTGGGTGGTGGATAGTCTGGTTACCTTTCATCGTATCTGTCTGTACTCGTTATTCTGGCTCTTATTGTTTTCCTGTAATAGCTTTAACTGGGATCTTCCCTTGATACAATTACGATGTTTGTGTTTATGTGAAATTAGTTTTCCTGAACTTTCAGGAAATTCCCGGAAGCTTTTCTAGAGGCACAGATATCCCTGTCTGTGGTTGGTGCTTAGGCTCCTGGGGCTTCCCGCCTGTGACCTTGATCTAGATTTGCTCTTTCCTTTGCCTCTGCTGTCTGGCTCCACTCCCAGCAATCTCTTCACAGAGAACAATCTCTCCGGGGCCCCGGAGGCCGGTTGTGAGAGTGAGTGGGCTTCCCAGCTGCACCCCATTTCTCACTTGCATATGAGGAGGCCTAGCATTCTAGAAAAATCTTAAATCTCGTGAAAAGACATGGAGAAACATTGAATTGGTATCTACGGCGATCGGCCGCTTTGGATGACAAAGCATCCATGCACTTTGGAAGGCACTCTCAACAAAGAGCATTCCTGCATTTTTAAAATGGAAAGGTCAGTCATCCTGCACACCCAGGATCACACAGCACGAGAGACACAGAGGGATACGGGACAACGTGAGTGTTCACTCTGCTAGTGACGAAGAAATAACGGATGATATTTTGACTGGTGGGAGCAAGTCAAAGGCTGTGGGTAGCAGTGAAGAAAATTATTTTTCAGAAGATAAAAAAGCCATGGGAGAGACTGAGAGCTGGAAGTGTCAACCTGGCACCGGTTCACCAGAGCTGTGGAGATAACCGAGTCACCAGTCGGGCATGAGCTCCCTGTGAAAGATCCACGGATCTGAAAACACATTGGTTATTGGGAGGAACAGACACAGAAAAGAAACACCACTTTCCTTAGATAGAATATAGCAGGCACAGCCATGGATGCTCGCTACATAAATCATCTCTGTGGTTCACCAGCAGCCTAGTGAGATGTGCTATGGGCCCGGCTTTTGCAAAGAAGCTAAAGGTCAGACACAAATCCAAGCCACACAACTATCAAGTGTCATAGTTGTGATGGAGCCTCGGGCGCCTGACTCCAGATCCACTTCTGTTTCCACTTCCCCAAAGCAGCTTTTCATCTATCCTGCCCTCTAAACAAGAAAAGGTTAAGTTATGTTCACAATTCTCTGTTTACAAGGGCAGAGAAATGTGATAGTGCTTGTAGAAAAGAATTTTATTAGATAAATCCCCTACTTTCTGGTCCTTACAGGGTTCAGCCTCAACTCTCAGAACACTCAGCTGTTTCGAAGACTCATTTCCTACCTCTCAGCCTTGGTTTTACTGCAGCCCTTACTGACAAACAAATGGAGGAGGTTTTCTCCATCACTGTTGGTGAGACAGGGGCGGAGTTCAGCTTAAGTTGGTTGATCCTGGCTTCCCAGAGATAAGGGAGAAACGTGGGGATAAGGGCAGAACCCCACACCAAGCAGACTAACGTGATGCCACACCCTGAGGTTGAGTTTCCCTGGGGTATTTTTAAGTCCTGAAAAATCCAGGTTTTATGAATGATTTTTTTTTTAACAGTCATGTTTTTATCTTTTTTTTTTTTTTTCTGAACAGGAAATAGAAAATAAACGTCTGGCCTTAAGCACCGTTAACCTGCAACAAATAAAATCTGAGAATAAAAAAAAATATGAAAAAATAAATAAAATAAAATCTGAGAATAAAAATCAGGCCAGTAAATCGGGGTGTGTTCACTCAAAGGAAATTGCAGACTAGCACACATGACGTAATCTCACCTGAATACTGAAATTGCTTACAAATCACTTAAAGAAGGAAAAATTGATGACATCTGTGGTTTTTGAACATACGGTGCAAACTCTAAAGGAAATGCTTGAAATAAAAAATAAATCTAATCTTCAACTGTGTAAATTTCATCAGTTGCTAATCTCTATATGTCCTGATATACAACCCTTTTTTTTTCTTTGAGACTCAAAGCTGGTCAAAGATAGAACTTAAAAACAGTAGAACCCAAAACTCTGCTAGATAATTTTTTATGCTACTTGGTGAGCCAAGTCTTGTTCGCTCACTGTTATTGATTCTAAATAGGCTTTCCATTAGGCCATCTTTTTCGGAGACGTGATGTCCATTGTGTGCAATAGGAAGCAGATTCTTCCAGTTAAAGAAGAAATCTAATTAGTCTAATTTCTTTAGATGTAGTTTACTTCTCCGTGATTCATATTTGCCAAACTATGATAGTCGAATGGATTGGCCCAGGAAGAAAAGCAGCAGTTATCCCACGGTGGGGATCTGTCGGTAGCAGCATATAGCACAGACTACAGGACCCCTGAGCTGTATTGCCTGTAGCTCAGGGGGTTGTCATCGCTGTCGAATTGAAGGCTAAGTTATTGCTCGGGATGTTTGGGAAGGCAAATAGATCTACCACAATCACCTGCCTCTTAGCCCTGTAGGATCACCAATGCTTCTGAGATACTAGTTATTTCATTTATTTATTATGATTCATAATTTACTTTAAAAATTAAAAAATAATTAAAGTAGATAATATCTGGAAAAGTAGTCTATAAGCCGCAGAGTACAAGGCACATGCAAAATGTCATTACCGGGACAGTAGATTATTTGGGCGTATTTTCTTTTATTCCCACGTTCCATTTTTCTCTTAAGTAAATGTAACGGCTAGGCGGGAAGGAAAAAATTTTCTTGCCTACTGACTTTACTTCTGCTTAATGAAACGCCGTTAGATGCAAAGTAAGAGCTTCTTGAGTCCTTCGTAAATATAGGCTGTGTTCATCTTTCCAATATCTAAATAAAAAGTCTCAGAAGGTTAGAGATTTCTCCCTGAAAACCATCTCTTCCTTTTCCACGCAGCTTATTGAATTATTTATCTCTATACTTATATTTACCTTTCAAAGTAAAAAATAAAGCTATCACTTGTATACTACACATGCTTTTAAAATAAAAGGCTTTTAATTCATCCTATAGCTAAAAATGATTTTTAAAAAATTTGAGAGCAACCAAACGATGTTGCTGAACTGGGTCTTCAGGAGTCCCAATTGGGTCTTCAAAAGGCTTTTCCAGTTTAGTGAAGCATTTTTTTTTTTTTTTTTGTATCAATGGGACTCTGAGCTTCTTTATATGGGATCCGAAAAAACACAAACAGAACTTTTATAGAACATACCCACAGATGTCAGATTCAGGATGTGCTTAAATCTGTCCTGACAGTTGACATGGAAACATAGACATCCCCTAAATTATTCACCTTTCCAGGAGAAATAATTCCCTCGTGGCTTTTTTAAAGACCTTGAGCTCCAATATAATTCAAACACATGTTTAATTAAAGGCAAAAAATACAAAGCAGGTTTCATCCTTACATGGGTCTACAGTAAATAAGAGAAAAGTATATGTGTTATAAAAGTACCATTATAAAAAAAAAATTAAAAGCAGTGACTTCTGCTGGTTGTTGAAGAATATTTTTAATAAAATTCAGCTCTGTTTCATAAATAATGTAGGGCTTGCCTTTGGTTGGGTGAAGCCTGCAGAAATTTTTACCCAGACAAAGAAAGGATATTATTTGCAGACCTTTGCTATTACCAGGAGCAAAAAAAAAAATGTCTACACATTATCCAGATGGAGGGCTGCACTCGGTAATAGAATCAGTAAATTACAATAAATGCCAACAAGCCAATTCTAGTTCACAGCTATTTGCTATAGCAAAGTCTCTACTCTGACTATGAATGCAGTGTATGTTAAAGGTCTTCTGGGCTCATAGAGCTTTTTATTTTTTTTTCCTCCTCCTTCATGTTTGCTTCTGCTTTTGAGAGATCAGAGTGAACTTATTTCATGTTTCTGATCAAAAAGAAAAAGAAGAGAAAAACAAGCCCATAGTTGGTGAACATGACTATCTAAATGGTAGTGGAATCACAGTGAATACAAAATCCAAGAAGATGGGCTGAGAACCAGCAGAGAGGACCGGCTGCCTGCAGAGCCAAGACCACCGACCATACAGGTGAGCCCACAGTGGAAGGTCTGACAGAGTCGATCTGACCCTTCTCATAGTTACTGCTTTCACCTCAAATGTTTATTGCAAAGGCCCACAGCCCAGAAAAATAAGGGGGGAAAATCAAGTTTTAAGACATTACCTCTTCAGTGATAAAGAAAATATCCCAAGGATGCTTTCCATTTCTGCTTGTGCTCGAAAAAACAATTACCATTTTTGCCCACCCCATGGTCATTGGAGACCCCTTAAATCTATTAGAGGTCGGAGAGTGTTACTCACACCAGTAAGTTTGGGCTGAGATATGCTGTCCATAATCACTTCCAGGGAGTAACAGTATAGCTCCCAAGTCTGCATTACCCAGAATCTTTTTTGGGCATGAAGGAAACACCAGAGTATTTTTTCTGGCACATGAGTTTTTTGTTTTATTCTGTTTGCCTCCTATCATAGTTATAATATCCTTGGCCTCTCTTGGGATAGCATTAGGGATTTGCTGTCCCTTAGTCAGTACTAACAGGCTGCTTAGGGATATAGAATATTCTAGAACTGTCTTTTTCAACTAAGGGTGCCCACAAAGAAGTGGCAAGCCATGTTCCAGCTGACTCTAATAATATGCCTGTCAAAAAAGCTTCCCAAGCTGTCGTGTGGGCCTTTTGGGTCCACACAACTTGTCTTCCTTGATCTTTCAGTGGCAACTTCTTTGGCTTCAAAATTAAATTCATCTTTTTAAATAGGGCAGAACTGAGGGCAAGCGTGCCTGTGTTTACGACTTGGACGTTATTCAGCTTTTCTACATTACAAGTCAGCACTACAGTTTAGCTCCTTGGATAACAGAGACGGCAAGAACCTATTAGATTGCAAAATATGTCCACTCAAAATGTAGCAGAAGCATCCAAATTAAGCAGCTTTGCTAATTTGGCTTTTTGATAGTTTAGGAAGTAAGAAAATTTTCTTTATTGATGTACACACAGACCTCCTTTGCATTTGCTTTTGATCTTTAGAAGTGTTGCCTTTTTTTTTTTTACAGAATTATGCATCATGTAATAGACAAGTTCTGATAATTAAGTTCACAAACTCATCCTAGAAAAGGTGCTGCCTATGTCATTGCTGAATATCACTGTGGTCACCAGATGGCCAAGGGGGGAGGACTTCAGGATGACCACAGTGATATTCAGCAACGAGGTAGGTAGCACTTTTTCTAGGATGACTTAGTGAACTTAATTGCCCAACCTCATATTTGGGTGAGTTTTACGCTATGTGAGTTTTCACTCTATGAACTACACTAGCTAAAGCGGAACTTCATGGCAAAAGGGGAAATGGGACAAAATGATGAATCCCATCGAGGAAACATTTTAGGAACATGATTTCTTTTCACATACATACATTTTGTGTAGCTTCCTTCTTGGTAACAGTAGTTTTACTATGCCCTGATCCAAAGATGTTTATGGAAATCCCTTGCTATATACCCAAGTCAAAGAATTCACATCATCCTGTGTAACTGGAAGGCACCACACAAGTGGATCGTCAGCGATTCCACCAGGCCAGAAACTCAGCACCTGGTGAGGATTTGCCACCAAAAGAAATCTAAAGTAACTCTATAAGCTATAAAAGGTTGAAATGTATATAATCACGCTAGCTCTAAGTTCGGTATTTCTAAATCTCACACAACTTCAGGTTTATGTTTCTACTAATATGTATCAGAGCTGTTAGTGGCGCGTTCATACAGAGGTTTTCTTTGTATGTGTGGGGGTTTGTGTGCATGTTTACCTTCCGAAAAGCACTGATTTAATTATAAAATGATCTGAACATAGTACCAGATGATAGATTCTATCATTTATGTCTAAGAATGGCTTCCTTTTTCTTGATAGAACACAGAATCAAGGGAATATACTACACAAAACAAATGCTGGCAAAATACTACGCAAGAAGGTAAAAGAAAAATGTAAGTTGGTACAAATCAAATAACTTATTGCTGCAATTTTGTGTAAACTAAAAATGGTGAAATGGAACAAAGAAGTGAATGTTCTGGAAGCTGCACCATTTTGCACCAAGAAATTCCATAAGAAAATAAAAGGGAAGCAAAGAAGGGCAGGAAGGGAGGGCTAGTTATCAATAGATTGTTTGGTTTTGAGAAACATGTGATGCTTATTATTTTACTCCACTAAGTTCTTATGGCCACTTTTATTTTTTTTAAATTATTGCCGTAACCCACTACTTGGGGACTAAATAATAGAAGAACTGACATAATGTCCTCTCAATGCCTTTCTGGATCCTTGGACCATGCAGTGTCATTAAAATCTTATTTCAAAACTCATATAGATGTCTTTGTGTGTGTGTGTGTGTGTATATGTGTGTGTGGACAATTCTTTCTCAAAAAGCCAGCCTTAATAGTGTAGCTTCCAATGCCATTTCACTGTAATGGAAGATTTCTTTCGGTTATGGTTATAACATTATGCAAAATGTGACCCCAAGTGAAAATGATAGCAGAGATTCATTTTTCCCAGTCCTGAGCCAGAAAATGATACTGTGAGCCTTCCTTTTAAATTTGCATATTATTTTTAATTAGTATGTGTGAATGAAATTAAGAAAAAGATAATTTTTTATCTTGAAACGATTACTTTTTTAAAGAGACAGTGTGTCCCTTTATCACCTAGGCTGGAGTACGGTTGCCCCAAACATAGCTCACTGCAGCCTCAAAGTCCCACACTCAAGCCATCTTCCTTCCTTGGCTTCCTGAGAAGCTGGAACTACAGGCACACACCACCATGCCTGACTAATTTTTTTTTTTAATTTTGGTGGTCTCACTATGCTGTCCAGGCTGGTCTTACACTCCTGGGCTCAAGCAATCCTCCCACCTTAGCCTCCCAAAGTGCTGGGATTACAAGTGTGATCCACGGGTTCTGGCCTAAAAATAGTTGCTTTTTACCATAAAGGATATTTATGGATAATCCATTTTTTTAAATTCCATTTTGGTGAAATCAAATGTAAGGCTTGTTGACACCAATAATAATGCTTTATGTTTTCATACCATTTCGTGGATTTCTTTCTTAAGAAGAAAAGGGTTATTCGGCTGATTGTTCTGCAGGCTGTACAAGAAGCTTAGCACCAGCATCGGGTCTCAAGCTGCTCACGGGGGAAGGAAAGCCGGAGGTTCAGAGACACATGTCTGTTTTTTAGATTTCTGAGTGTTAGTTATTACTTTGTTAGGACCTCCAATCACTCTGTTAAATAAATAAGGTCAAAGAGGCAATGAAAGCCCTGAAGGTTCAATGACTTGTTCAGGGCCACACAGCGAATCACTTTCAGGTCTGGGGTTGCCACCCAGCTTTGCCATCTGCTCCTCCATGGGTAGTGTCAGCATCCCTGTGGGTAACTCGATCCAACAGATTCAAATAAGTGACAACAGCTAATGTTTGAACGATACTTCCCAGGTCGTAGAGTTTTTCCATATTCATTATTTAATTCCATCTTTCCACCAACTTATGGAGATTGGTATTATTATAATTTCATTTAAATATTGCAGAGGGCATGTGGGAATACTTAAAGATTCATATCTTGATGTGCTTGCATTCCTAGTAATAATGATTTTATAAGCTTGAGACCAATATTCAATTATTAATTGTTACATTAGAAATATTATTAGGAATAGAACAGCAGAGTATGGACAAAGGGAGATAGTAATAGAAGACTGATTTGGGATATTGAATTCTCGATTCATATCCAAAGCCAGACTGATTTCCTGGCTTTGAGTGTCAAGTGTGAGACTCTGTCACTTTAATATTCTGAAGGCTGGTGTGTTGAATATCCCCCTGCCCCCAATGCTGCCAGCTGTTCTCTGCCAAGGTGGGGCTATGTGCTCTAGGAGAGTGCTTTTTGGGAGTAAAGAATGTGGAGTCTTTAAACCTTGTCCAACATAGGAAGATTTGCTCCAGACCAGATAAGGAGATGAAATATCTCTTTTCTTCTATCACCTTAGTTTGGCCAGAGTTATTTATCTGTCTGGACAGATTTATCTGTCAGGGTATTAAAACATCACATCTGTGACGTGTGACTGGGGGTCAGCTAGACCCCTAATCGTCTACCTTGTCAAGATTCTGTGTTTGTATTAAGACCATAAATACTTTAAAACAACAAAAAGTAGCAAGTGAATCCATACAATTAAGGTAATTAATCGTAGAATTAGTTCAGTCTATAGAGATGCGAGCACAGCAAGAACTATGATGGGATCGTTTGCCTTGCCTTCCTGAGATCCATGATTGTAACAGTGATGTGTGATAAATACAGAGCTAGCCTGACACTTGGGACGGCATATGGAAGCCTCATGAGAAAGGGTGTGCCACCTCCTGAATCCCTGCTGCTCTTAAGACTATCTCTTTGTCTTTGTCTATTTATACTCTAATAATTTTTGGTCTTACCGTACCACCAGGCCACAAGGAAGTAGACTCACAGCATGTCAGGGATGGTCACCCGACAAAATAACAGGAAACTGAATTTCAACAATGTTGTATGGCTTTGGCCTTGGTTGTGGAAGACTTAGGCCTTTGATTTCCAGTTCCTTATCCATGACTCTGTGCTGCTCAAATAACTGTAAGCGCAGAAATTTATATTTCATTTTAGGATGATGTGTTTTTGCCTCCTTGAGAAAACGGATCCTCCTGACTACAGTTATGCCGACATTTTGGTCAATAATAGACCAAATATATGGAGGTGGTCCCAAAAGATAATAATGTAGCTAAAAACTTTCTCTTGCCTAGTGACGCCCCAGCCATCCTAACATTGGCATAGCATAACGCATTGTTCCTGTGTTTACAGTGATGCTGGTGTAAACAAACCTACCACACTGCCAAACATGTAAAAATAAAGCAGATACAGTTACATACAGCATATAATACTTGTAATGACAATAAACAACTGTATTATTGGTTTATGTATTATACTATTTGTCAATATATACATTTTTTGAGACAGAGTCTCACTTTGTCACCCTTAATAGAGCACTGTGGTGTCACAGCTCACGGCAATTTTTTTAATTCTTGGGCTTAAGCAATCCTCTTGCCTCAGCCTCCCTAGTAGCTGGGACTATAGGTGCCTGTCACAATGCCCGCCCAATATTTTTGCTGTAGTTGTCGTTGTTTAGCAGGCCCAGGCCGGATTTGAACCCATCAGCCCCGGTGTATATGGCCAGTGCCCTAAACACTGAGCTACAGGCACTGAGCCTATTTACCAATATTTTAGAATGTCCTTATAAAAAAGAAGTTAACTATAAAATAGCCTCAGGCAGGTCCTTTGGGGAGTATCCCAGAAGAAGGCATTGTGACCATAGGTGATGACAGCTCCATGAGTGCTCTGTAGTATTGCTCTGAAGACCTTCTGGCGGGACGAGCGGTAAAGCTGGAAGACAGTGGTATTGATGATCTTGACCCTGTGTGGGCCTAAGCTAATGTGTGTTCTTATGTCTTAGTTTTAGCTACAAAGTTTAACAAGAAATAAAAGAAAATTTTTTAAAGAAAAAGTCTTATATAATAAGGATATAAATATAAATAAAGAAAAATATTTTTGTACAAACATGCAATGTGTTTGTGTTTTAAGCTAAGTGTTACTGTAAGAGTCAAAAAGTTAAAAAAAAAAAAAAAAAGTAAAAGTTGCTAACTTTTTTTTTTGAGACAGAGTCTCACTTGGTCACCCTTGGGAGAGTGCCATGGCATCTGATCTCACAGCAACCTCTAACTCTTAGGTTCAAGTGATCCTCTTGTCTCAGCCTCCCAAGTAGCTAGGACTACAGGTACCTACCACAACACCAGCTATTTTTTAGAGACAGGGTCTTGCTCTTGCTCAGGCTGGTCTCAAACCTGTGAGCTCAGGCATTCTACCTGCCCCGACTTCCCAAGTGCTGGGATTACAGGCATGAGCCACTGTGCCCAGCCCTAAAAGTCTCTAACATTAAAATATTACAGTAAGCTAAGGTTAATTTATTATTAAAGAAAGAAAACGTCTTTATAAATTTAGTGTAGCCTAAGTGTGCAGTGTTAAAGTCTACAGTAGCACACCATAATTTCCTATGCTTTCATATCCACTCACCACGTACTCAGCGATTCACCCACAATTTCCAGTCCAGCAAACTCCATTTATGGTAAGTGCCCTACACAAGTGTACCACTTTTCATCTTTTATACCGTGTTTTTACCATACCTTTTCTATGTGCTCAGATACACAAATACTGTGCCATTGTTATGACAGTTTTACCTGTGCTCAGATACACAAACACATACCATTGTATGACAGTTGCTCCCAGGATTCAGCATAGTAACATGCTGTACAGGTTTGTGGGCTAAAAGCAATAGGCTATACCAGGTAGCCTGGGTGTGGAGTAGACTAGGCCCTCAAGGTTTGTATAAGTACACTCCATAACGTTCACACGAGGAGGGAATTGGCTAATGATGCATCTCTCAGAATATATCCCCGTCGTTAATCGATGCATTACTTTATATCTTTCTTACAGAGACAATAAAGTTAGTGTGCCTTTCCTGAGTCAGCACCTTCAGTGACAGAGAGGTGACCTCGAAAACAGCAGGGATCATCCATATTTAGATGAGCGTTACTCTTAGCTTTAATACACTTTCCTGAAGTCATTATCTGCTACTAGAATACAGCAATGAGCCAAAGGCAGAAAGAGAGACTTTCCATTTTATTTTTACTTAAGTCACTTATTTTTTTAGTTTGTGCTGATTTTTCGAGGCCAGCTAACTTTATTTGTACCTTTTTAAACCATTGACCTTTATGTAATTTATACCAGAAATATTGTGAAAGACTTACAGAGAATGGATATAATCCAAATGATTCTTATCCACAGAGATATAAATTATTTCCAGAAGAATATAAGTGATGATTGCCCTGTGAATATTGACCAGTTTTATTTCTAATTGGAAATTCATCCTCTGAGATCTTGTTTGAGCTAATTACCACATTGTACCAGTTCTCACATTAACTGAGTTAAGTAAAATCTTTAACATGTTTATTTTATATTTATATGATAGTCATTATTTTACCTTTTAAAAAAATCCCTTATTTCTGGAATGCAATGTTCATTCTAAGAACTCAGATTTACAGGGCAGGGCCTGTGGCTCAGTGGGTAGGGCGCCAGCGGGTTCAAACCTGGCCCCAGCCAAACTGTAACAACAACAAAAATTGCCAGGCGTTGTGGTAGGCGCCTATAGTCCCAGCTACTCGGGAGGCTGAAGCAAAAGAATCACCTAAGCCTAGGAGTTGGAGGTTGCTGTGAGCTGTTATGCCAGGGCACACTACCAAGGGCAACAGGGTGAGACTCTGTTTCTAAAAAAATAAACAAATTTTAAAAATAAAATAAAAAGAGTTCAGATTTGCTCTTTTGACATGATGAGATTAGGTTAGACTTGAGCATCCTTGTAAGGTAAATACTATTTTGTTGCTCTTATATTTGGAATATAAGAAACTAAGAATTAGTAGAAATATTGTGGTTTGAATGTTTCTGTGTCCTCCAAAATTCATATGGGGGTTAAAATCCTAACCCCCAAGATGAAGGTATTAGGGCCCTTTGGGAGTTGGTGAGGTCATGAAGACAGAACCCTCATGAACGAGATCAGTGAGGCCTGAGAAAGACCCCTGAGCTAGGGTGACCAAATGTCCCACTTTTGGTGGGATAGTCCTGCTTTTTAACAATTTGTCCCATGTCCTGTGGCATTTTTAAAAAGTCCTGAATTTTGGAAAGAATGCACAAACGGGTGGGAGAACAGGAAGGGAAAATACAGTTTTTGGCTGCCATGTGGCTATTTCGCCAGGATAAGAGTTTTATATTATTTTTGTTAATTTTATAATGTTAAACTGTAATAGTAACAAATAATTGTTGAGAAGTGATTATCAAGAACTGCTTATCAAAGTTTGCATTGTTGTCATGCCCTGCCCTGCCCGGTCCCCTGCCCCCCACCCCCGCCATGTTGTCCCACTTTACCAATGTTAAAATCTGGTCACCCTACCCTGAGCCCCTCTCCCAGGCGAGGACACGGTGGAAAGCCACCCTCTGCAAGTCACAAAGCAGGCCCTCACCAGACCCTAAATCTGCCTTGATGTTGGTCTTCCCAACTTCCAGAACTGTGAGAAATAAATATCTGTTGTTTATAAGCTACCTAGTTTGTGGTATTTTGTTGCATAGCAGCCCAAACAGACTATGGCACTATTCATATCAGGCAGCTAATGTTGGGTGATGGGCAAGGTGCTGGAAGGCCATGGTCAAGCCATAAGTGTAACCACCACAATCTCCTACCTGTGCTCCCTCAGGCCAGGTACTGCCAGGAGCTCTTTATTGATGATCTCAACCATAACAGAAATGTGAGGCTCTGTCCAGCCCCCAAACTCTAAAGCCATTGTCTACCAGAACATCACATTCCCACAGGAACATCTTATAGCACCGAAAGTAGATTATAAAAAGGACCCTTGGAGCCATAGAGCAGGTTGGCTTTAGGTCTTCTCATAGCAGTGGGCCCCACTGACACTGATACCCTGAAAACCCAGCAGGCTTCTCCCAGGGCTATTTCACTAATCTTCTGCACAGCACAGTTCCAGTGTGGGAGGTTGACAAGGAACAGTTTTCCATGGTGGCATCCTTAATTTACATTAATTACTGCTGGGTTTGCTTGGAAACTAAAATGTAAAAAATATGTATTTCCTGGAAGTAGGCGAGATTAACATAAACTTTGTATGGATGAGCATATGTCCCTAACGGATCAGAATATTATAATAGGTTTCAATTTGGGCTTGGGTAAAATATTTGTTGATGCTGCTATGGAAACAGAAGACAAAGAGAACTTATACGTGTCATTATCTATCCTAATACTACCCTCAGAGGTACTATAAACATTGCCAGGATAAGCTGTACAAGCAATAATCGTTGAACGATAGGCAAGATTATTTTGATAAAAGCACACATTGAGTGTATTCTTACTCTGATTCTTTACAAAATTAAATATCTTTATTTTTTAATTTAAAATATTACAGGGATGCAAATGTTTTGGTTACATGAATTGCTTTTGTATAGGTTGAGTCAAAGTTATAAGCATGCCTGCACCCAGATGGAGTGCATTGTACCCATTAAGTGTGAGGCTACCCCTTCTCTCCTACACCCTCTCACCTGCTTGTTTTCCATTGAGTTTTATTACCAAATGTGTACATGGGTGTTGGTCAATTAGTACCAGTTAAATAGTGAGTACATAGGTTGGCAATACTTCGCTTAGAAGAAAGATCTTCACTTCCACTGACGTTATTAAAAAAGGTATTAGTTCACTATTTTTATGACTAAGTAGTATTCCATGGCACACATATACCACACTTTATTAATCCACTCATGTATTGATGCACATACCTTTGCAATTATGAATTCTGCTGCAATAAATGGTAGAGTGCATGTGTCTTTTTGATAAAATGACTTTTCCCCCTTAGGGTAAATACGTAATAGTGGGGTTGCTGCATCAAATGATAAGTCTACTTTTAGTTCTTTGCGGTATCTCCACATGACTTTCCATAGAGGTTATACTAGTTTGCAGTCCCACCAACGGGGTATAACAGTTTCTTTTCTACCACATCCATGCCAGCATTTGTTGTTTTAGGATTTTTTGATAAAAGCATTTTCACTGGAGTTAGGTAATATCTCACTGTGGTTTTGAGGATTAGAGACATTGAGCACTTTTTCATGTTTCTGGTCCATTACTCTATCTTCTTTTGAAAAGCTTCTGTTCATGTCTATCGCCCACCTTGCCATGGGGTTATTTGATTTTTTTCTTACTGATTTGCTTGACTTCTTCACAGATTCTGGTTATCGGCCCTTTATCAGATGTATAGCATGTATAGCATGCAAATATTTTCTCCCATTCTATAGGTTGTCTATTAGCACTATTGGTTATTTCTTTGGCTGTGCAGAAGTTTTTCATTTAATCCAATTGTTTTGCAGTCTTCTTCATAAATTCTTTGGCCAAATCAATGTCTACAAGAGTTTTTCCATTTTCTTCTAGAATTCTTTTTATTTAATGCTTTAGATTTAAGTCTGTTATCCATCATGAATTAATTGTTGTAAGTGGTGAGAGGTGTGGATCCTGTTTCAATCTTCTCCATGTGGCTATCCAATTTTCCCAGCATCATATATATATTAAATAGAGACTTTTTTCCCCCAGTATATATTATTATCTGTTTTGTCAAAGGTCAAATAGCAATAACCAAATGGTTTATATCTGAGTTTTCTGCTCTGATCCATTGATCTATTTATCTGTTCTTGGGCCAGTATCATGCTGCTTTGATTACTGTAGCTTTTGTAGTACAGCTTTGCCAAAAAATTTAGCAAAGTGATGCCTCCTTATTTATCCTTTTTGCTTAAGGTTGCTTTGGCTATTCAGGCTCTTTTCTGGTTCCATAGAAAGCAAAGAATTATTTTTTTTAGATCTGCAGAAATGACATTAGTATTTTAATGGGGATTACAATGAATCTATAGATCACTTTGGATCCTATAGACATTTTAACAATGTTGATTCCACTGGTCAACATGAATATGATATATTTTTCCATGTGTCTACATCCTCTGTGATT
This sequence comes from Otolemur crassicaudatus, assembly GCA_963574585.1. Taxonomy (NCBI): domain Eukaryota; kingdom Metazoa; phylum Chordata; class Mammalia; order Primates; family Galagidae; genus Otolemur; species Otolemur crassicaudatus. The sequence continues at coordinate 10,119 of CAUYQS010005250.1, read as the reverse complement.
TCCTTCCTCAGTTACTCATAGCTCTCTCTGTGGAAGTCTTTTACCTCCTTGGTTAAATATCTTCTAAATTTCAAGATAATTAAGGGACAAGAAGAAATGGAATCTTTTTTTAGTGGCAATTACTTTGAAATACATTGAAGTATTGGGGATAAATTTTTTTCTTATGACTTTTCAACCAGCTATCCTGTCTTTCATTCCATTCCTGCTGTGTTAGAACTGCAGTTCAAACCTTTTCTACTTTCTAACTGTAGGTCCACAGAAGCCATAATGCCAGCCCTAGTAAGCAAAGAAAAAGCTTTGCAGAGGGCCATTGTTTCACATTGTCATGGCAACACTCCAGTTACACCTCTGGGGGTGACAATCTCCACACCCTCATCTTAGAGCAAAATGTAATTGCCCCCCATGGAGACCCACTGATATGCAGCATACCTCCAACCTTCCTCTTCCCTCATCTGACCCGCTCTGTTACATCCTACTCACCTTCAACTTTGTCTAGCATATAAGTGCCCCTTTCCAAGTTCCTTTGCCTCCTTTGCTCCAGGGCCCTTAATTTCTACTCCTCAGCAATGGTTATATCATTGACCTCTTCATGGAGGCCCATTCTTCTTCTACTACTTACATTTTGAAATGTACCCCTTTGACCTTAACCCCCTTCCTCTACCACTCCTCTATTCTCCTACCTTTTTATTCTTGCTGACCCTAATCTTTGGAGGGGTCATGACTGAGAACAGAAGCCACTTAACCTTTCCATATGCTCATCTCCCTCTTCCCAGACCTTAACACTGAGTTCACCCCTTGACTTTAAATGATAGGGTCTCTCCCCTTTCAGTCTTTCATTCTTGCTGCCTTGATTCTTACAATGTCAGGGTTTCTGGCCTCTTTGCTTCTCACCATCTTTACAATCCCTAAACCCATCTCCCATCTCACTTGGCCATCTCAGACATGTATATACTGTCACCATAGACTCGTTCACACCCTGATTGTTCTTACAATTGCCTGGCAAGACTCCAATGATAGGTAACCCCCAGAATCCAAGAGTTTAAGGAGAAAATGAAAATTTTTAAGCTAAATGGGGATATTCACTAATCACCCATTCCCTACACATATATTATCAAAACTTTTTAACATTCAAGACTTTCCATAATTGTTACTTTTCACCACTATCTTCTCTTATGTGCAGCCTCCAGATAAAATGACCACTTGCCAATGAATGGGAAATACAGTTCTATCCAAAATCCATTTCATTGTGTTGAGAAACAACTAAGATTTTTGTGTTCTGCAGAGTCATGGTTTCCTGAGCAAAAGTTCCCAGCAACTTAGGTTAAAGGATGACTGACCAATAGCCATGCCTTGGAAGTTGGAGACAGTGAATTACTCCTGAGACATTTGTAGATTTGCCTCCCTTGGGGCCATTTACTTACAATGAAAAGGGTGATCAATTCCTGAGCCTTACAATTATACTCCAAAGAGTTATAACATCTGAGACTTTTTTTTCCTAACAGAGGGTTTGTTTATACTGAGAAGATAATGTTTCTCTCCCTTTTTCTGGAAAAGAGGGTGTACTTTTGCAGCAATTCCCATAGATGTTCTCAGGCTCATAATTCTAGGGTTCTTCTCCTAAATTACAACAGAATAAAAACACCTGCTCTTATTGTATCACCCCCCCCCAAAGATGGAATTGGGAACTAGGAAATCAACACAAATATACCTTATAGGTAAACAATTGGTCTGCCTGTGACCCACAAGTCTTTAATTGGCTATGAGGAGAAAATAAGTAAATATAGAGATTAGAAATTTATCAAATGGAATTGTTGTAAAGAAATTTATTTAAGTGTTTTATTTAAGATGAGAACTCTTTCAGGTCATTTAGAATGTATTTAGACTCCTCTTTTTATATAAAACTAAGTAATCTCTAAAGTCGTGGTGAAAATGCTTATCTACTTTCTCAAGATTTGGGAGTTATTTGCATCTAAACAGATTGCTAATTGTTGAAATGGTTTTGTGAGCATCTCTTCTATGTCCTTCCTCACCAAATCTGTCCATTCTCATTGTGATTTCTGTTAAACTTCTTAAAATAAGAAGACGGCTAAGAAATCCATAGCGTGAAATCTCCTGATCTGCAAGGGAACGTTTTTTCCATCAGTCTCTTTTGCTGTGGTAGCAGCAAGAAACACTATTGCTACCAGAAGACGGTTCTGCCCAGAAGCATTATAGGCAAGAGCAGAGCTGTGAGGTACCCCCTGCTTTTTGTTTTTATTCTCCTACAGAAATTGGGATGTCATTAACTTATTTCTTTGCATAAATATTTCTGATAGAGGGCAGACCACTTTATCAATTATCAGGACTCCCAGTCATCTCCCCTATTTGGGGGGCTCCTTTTCCCAAACTTTTAGGCTTCTAAACTTTCCTGAATGCTTTTAAAATACAGGGTGGTGCCCATGGCTCAGTGAGTGGGGCGCCAGCCACATATACCAAGGTTGGCAGGTTCAAACCCTGCCCGGTCCAGCTAGAAAAACAATGACAACTTCCACAACAACAAAAAAATGGCTGAGCATTGTGGTGGGAGCCTGTGGTCCTAGCTACTTGGGAGGCTAGGGCAGGAGAATCACTTAAGCCCAGGAGTTTAGGGTTGCTGTGAGCTGTGCCGCCACACTCTACCCAGGGTAACAGCTTGAGAGTCTGTCTCAAAAATAATAATAATAATAAAATAAAATAAAATCTAGTCCTTACTCCTAAGCTAGGATGTGGGCTGAAGGGAAGGTCGAATCAAACAATCAGGGAAAGGAGGCATACTCAGTAGAAATCACTTCTTGCAAATATCATCTCACTTTAGAATACAGGGCATGAAACCTCATGTCTACCTCAACTTCATTTATTTCCTCAGCTTTCTATCTTAAACCCATCAGGAATGCACTTTACCCTGCCACTCATGCGGAATTTTTTATCTAAGACTTTTGTGATGATCAAAAACTTCCCCGTCTAAAAGTATTCTGCATAGACCAGGAAAAGAAACATGTATGATTTTAGGTTAAAACAAACAAACAAGGAAGTATGATACTGTGGGCACTGCCTGCCCACAATCGCCCCCCTTATGTGATTACTGTCCTCATCTTTTTCTAGCAGTTATCTTGGGCAGGTCTTTCTTCCCATCTCTTGTTTTCAGACCCTCGGACAGGGCCCTGCCTCCCCCAAATGGTGCCTCCACGCTGTGTCCCCAGTCTGCTGGGCAGTACTACAGGACTGAGGACTCTCTGTCCCTCACACTTCCTGCTAACCCTTCCGCCCACATGAGAAGAACAACAGCGATGGACTCTCAGAAACCAATTCACAAAGCACTTCCACTTCTCTTGTGAACTGAGCCTCTCAGAGGAGCACTTGGTAGAACACACATCATCACCCTCAGCTTTCAAAAAGGAAAATAGGCCAGCAAAGCTGGTATGCTGGACTTTGAAGCCAGAGTTCTTCCTGCTCTGTCCACCGCCCCATTTACCAGTCTTCTTTTTCCTCTTCTTAGAAGCCGTAACTGGTAAAGTGTAGCTATTAGGCCAAAGATTAAATCTCATCTCTTCCATTTACCAGTATATAAACTCAGTTAATTTATACTACCTCTCCAAGTCATAGATTGTGCATTTGCAAAATCAAAATCATATTAATACCAACCAGCAAGATGGGAGAAAAAAAGAACATAAACTCTTTAATTAAGAAAAATAAATTCAAGGATATTAGCAATTAAGTTAAATCCACATAGACTAAATGCTTTGATTTAAAAACTAATATTGTGAGTATGGATTGAAAAGATGAAAACTATCATGCTCCTTATAAGAGACATACTTCAAACCAAAGGACCTGGAATGGCTGAAAGTGAAAGGATAGAAAATGGTGCATCATGCAATCTAACCAAAAGATGGCTGGTGGAACAGATACCAGACAAAGTAGGAAAGGCATGAAGCTTTACTTGATATATAATGAAATATATTCATCATGATAAGGAGTCAATTCATCAGGAAGGTAAAAAAGCGCAAATGTACATACAATCGGTAATATAGCTTCAACATACACATATAAGGCAAAAACTGACAAAAATAAAAGTAGAAAAATCCACAATATGGAAATTTTTTAAATCTCTTTGAGTAGCTGATAGAACAGCCAGATAGAATAATTACTAAGCATATAGAAGATCAGAATAACATAATTAACAAACTTGACCTAACTGACACACAAAGAGAGCTATTTTCAATAATGACAAATTCAGATTTTGTCAAGTATGAAATGGAACGTTTATAAAAATTGATTGTATACTGGATCATAATGCAAGCATGCATAAATCCCAAAACACTGAAATTATTAAAACTATGTTCTCTGACCTCAATAGAAGTATGTGAGAAACTATGGGATGGCTTTCCATTTCTTTGCGTCATCTATAGTTTTTTTCATCATTGATTTGTACTCCTTCTTGTAGTGATCTTTCATCTCCTTTGTTAATTTATTCCTAGGGTTTTTTTTTTTTTTTCAGCTATTGAAAATGAAATTGAATTCTTGATTTGGTTTTCAGCTTGGTCATTTCAGCTTATAGAAATGCTATTGATTTTTGTACACTGATTTTATAACCTGAGACTTTGCCAAATTCATTTGTCAAATCTAGGAATCATCTGGAGGAGTTCTTAGTGTTTTTTAGGATCAGAACAATCAATATTGTTAAAATGACCATACTGCTCAAAGCGATTTACGGATTCGATATAATTTCTATTTAAATATCAATGTAATTTTTCACTGAATTAAAAAAAACTATCCTAAGATTCATATAGAACCAAAAAAGAGCCAAAATAATCCTAAGCAAAAAGTATAAAACTAGAGACATTACATTACCTGACTTTAAATTATGCTATAAGGCTATAGTAACCAAAACAACATGGTATTGGAATAAAAGTAGACACATAGATCAATGGAACAGAATAGAGAACCCCAAAATAAAACCACACACCTACAACCCACTGATCTGGCAAAACATACAAAACAGACGATGGGGAAAGGGCACACGACTCAATAAATGGTGCTGGGGAAATTGGATAGCCATATGCAGAAGAATGAAACTGGACCCCTATCTCTCACCATATACAAAACTTAACTCAAAATAGACTAAAGACTTAAATGTAAGACCTGAAACTATAAAAATACTAGAAGAGGGCAGTGCCTATGGCTTAAAGGAGTAGGGCGCCGGCCCCATATGCTGGAGGTGGCTGGTTCAAACCTAGCCCCAACCAAAAACTGCAAAAAAAAAAAATACTAGAAGAAAACCTAGGAAAAACTCTTCCAAACATTTTGGTCTGGGCAAATAATTTATGCCAAAGCAAATGCAATAAAAACAAATATAGACAAATAGAACCTTCTGCACAGCAAAAGAAATAAAAAGAGTAGACTAATAATCTACATAATGAGAGAAAACATTTGTAAATTATATATCCAACAAAGTATGAATATCCAGAATCTATCAGGAACTCAAGCAACTCAGCAAGCAAATAAATAAATAAATAAATAACCCCATTCAAAATTGAGCAAATGACACAAACAGGTATTTTTCAAAAGAAGATATACAAAAGGTAACAAACATGTGAAAAAAATCCTCAACATCACCAATTATCAAAGAAATGCAAATTAAAACCACAATGAGATGCCACCTTATTCCAATGAGAATAGCCATTATTAAAAAGTCAAAAACCAATAGATTTTGGAACAGATGCTTATACTGCAAACACTGTTGGTAGGAATGTAGATTAAAGAAATCTCCATGGAGATCAGTTTGGAGATTTCTCAAAGAACTAAAAGTAGTTACCATTTGACCCTGCAATCCTACTACTGTTTCTACCCAGAGGAAAATAAATCATTATATTAAAAAAAAAAACCTGCCCTCCGTTGTTTATCACAGCACAATTCACAATTGCAAAGATAGAGAATCAACTTAAGTGCCCATCAACTGAGGAGTGGATAAAGAAATTACAGTGTATCTATGTGTGCCATGAAGTACTACGGTGATAAGAAAGAATGGAATCAAAGAATGGAGTGATATTTTTTACAGCAAGTTGGATGGTTCTGAAGGCCATTTTCCTACGTGACTCAGAAACAGAAAAATAAATGCCACATGTTCTCACTTATAAGTGGGAACTAAGCTATGGCCTCACAAGGGCACACAGAGTGGTATGATGGACATTCGAGATTCTACAGGGAGGAGGGTGTGATTGAGGGATGAAAAATTACCTATGGGGTATAATCTTCACTATGCCAGTAACGGGTATACAAAAAGCCCAGGCAATAGCTACATATAACAGAGCTCAATTTGTACCCCTTAGATCTATTAAAACTTTCAAAAAGGAATTAAATAAAAACCCATTGCTTGGGTGGTGCCTATGGCTCAAAGGAGTAGGGCACCAGTCCCATATGCCAGAGGTGGCAGGTTCAAGCCCAGCTCCGGCCAAAAACTACAAAAAAAAAAAAAAAATTGCTTTGTCCCAGATGCTTCCTAACAGTGATGCTGATGACTCACCACACATTCTCCCACCTGCTTGCCCCTCAAACTCCACCAAGGCCTTTGTGTTTCTCTTTTCCGTGTTCATGTAGTAACAGCTGGCAAAATGTACAACTACCGCATGTAAAAGGTAGGGCTGATTTTGACATTAGCCAACATTTTAAGGAAAAAAAGAAAATATTTTTAATGGAATAACATATAGCATTTCAAATCCTAGTTGTAAGATGCAACGAAAGCCATGCTTAGGGAGAAATTTATCACTATAGTTGTGATATTAGAAAAGAAGAAGGCTGTAAATCATTGGAGGAAGCCTCCAGCTTAAGGAACTAGATCAGTAAACAAAATCCAAAGAAAGTAAATAACATGGGCTCTGTAACATTATCAAGATTAACTATGCATTACTGTTAAATATAATAATTATGATGATGAATATTAAAGTGCTCAGCTGAATGACTAGAACACGGTTTGGACACTTTATGTTTGCCCTATTATTATTATCCCAGGGATGACAATCTCTCTTACTTCCTGTGTTAATTTCCTAGGGCTGCCAGCATAAAGCACCACCAATCATCGGCTTAAACAACAGAAAGGATGGGCTCACAGACCTGGAGGCTAGAGGTCTGAAATCAATGTGTTGGCAAGATTGGTTCTTTCAGTGAGATGTGAGAGAAAAATCTGTTCCAGACCTTTCTTTCTTATTATAGCCATCCTCCCTTCATAATTCTCTATGTCCAATTGTTTCCTTCTTATGGGGACACGAATCATAGAGGATTAGGGCTCACTCTAATGACTTCATTTTATCTTCATTATGTCCATAAAAACCCAAGTAAGGTCACATTCTGACATACTGGGGTTAGGACTTCAATACACGAATTTGAGAGGCGGGGCATGACTGGACACATAACACTGCCCAGTTTTTTTAATTAAGACAAAATTTATATGTCGTAAATTAAACATACCTTAAATACACAGTTTGATGAGGTTTGTGAAATGTATAAAACTAAGCAACCCACATCCCCATCAAGATAGAGAACATTTCCATCACCCCCAGAATTTTCTGTATGTCCCTTTTCAGTCAATTCTTGCTTCCAAGTTATAAAACAGCCCTTAAAACCACGTTAGTATAATGACTCTACATCAGAACTTGAAAACATGAGTAATCCACGTCCCACTGCAACTGGTCAGTCTTGGGTAATTGACAATCTCTTGGGCATTCAGTTTTTACATGTGTAACAACTGTCACTCTCATTCTGAGAACCTGCCATTGTGACGGTGGCTCTGCGAGTCTCAACTCTTATACCCAACTGTCAACTAAAGAAGTCCAGAGAAGAAATAGTGGGTCTCTTTTCTTTTCAGAGGCAATATTTCCATTTTACTGGTTCCTTCTGAAGATAATTCCCCTTGCCTTTGTGGTGAAATCTGTTAAGTGATTTTTCTAGAGAGAAATTTTAGGTCAGATGGGAAGCCAACTAGTGAGTAGGGAAAAAGCAATGGTTTTAACATTTTTCTAGTATTATCATATGCAGGCAGTCTGCCAAACATGGTACATGTGTTAGTTCCTTAAACATTATTCATTTCACAGGTTAGGGCCTGAGGTTCACAGAGGTGATACTCTAACCCATGTCACATAGCTATTAAGTGAAAGACCCAGGATCTAAGTAGCAGTGGGACTGACTCCCTAATTTGCAACACTCAGTAAATTGCATGGCCAGAATTGCCCTTCACCAACAGGGCTCCAGCCTCTCCATTGCTGCAGCCCGAGCAGCTTGGCTTTTACCTGTTTAATGCATTTGGCTTCTGAGTACAGCATCTTTGGATAATGGATTCCAGAACTGACGTGCTTTTAATATCACTGGCCTGTGCCATCCAACGACTTCTCTGCACTTCCAAGCCCTTCTTTGGCAGGCTCTGTCCCCAGGCTCTTCCCCTGATTCCTCTATGCTATAGAGGAGGCCTGATAAACCCTCCACCCTGAACTCTTCCCCCATAGATTTGTTCTTGAATAAGCCAAAAACTGAGAAAGCATAAAGTGGACTTTCTGTTCTCAAGACCTAGATTAATTTTTTCTGGCTTCTCAAGAGGTTGCTACAAATTAAAGGTAGGAAAAAAAAAACCAGAATTCATCAGACCCTAGCATGCAAATATTATTTTTAAAGATTAAAAGACCCTAGTGTGAAATTTTTGAACTAAAAAAGTCATTATACAAAGATTCATTCCTCCTTTTTGAAAATAATTCTCCAAAGGTTTTGTTAATATTTAGGTAGTCTGATCCCCTGATACACTTGAATAGGTTCATGTTTTTCCATTGACATGCAGTTTCTCAGAAACATATCTAATAGTGTATAAAATAAGCATTGCTACTATTTTCCTCTTTCTTAGACAAACTGTCAGAGGAAAAGGATCATAGAAGTTTTTGTGAACAAATCATTCTGGTAAGTACTTACTGCATTCTGATACACTCACCTCAGTTACCCCAGAGAGGGATTTAGAACAGACATTTCACACCCAGCTGTGCTGAGGAGAGGCTCAGGACTGTCCCGGAGAGCTGGCTGCTGAAGGTGGACCTGGGGAGAAAGAGGCAGAAGGAAAAATGGAGAGCTTGTTCTCCATGAGAACGGGACATATATAGCTATATTTGGAAATTAGAAAGTACATCTTTAATGAAATAGAAAGCAGCATTAAACTGAAGGTGGAAAAAAAGATAAGGAAAATGCATAAATGGGTGTTCTGATTATCTAAATAACAACTATCCTGATCATTGTGTGGTTCATATATGCCAAAATATATGTGTATGATATTTCTATGCCTTCATTAGGGGTATTTACAAATACTCTGGTGGCTAGATAATCATCAACAATTGAAAATGAGATAAAAAGTCAGCTGAAATCAAGATGAAAACCCACATAATCAGCAAGATGTGGAAACAATCTACCGTCTTTTCCCAAAAATAAGACCTACCCAAAAAATAAGCCCTAGCAGGATTTCTATGCATTCGTTAAATATAAGCCCTACCCCAATAATAAGACCTGCATAGCCACACCATTCATTTGGGCGCAGAAAGTAAGACATTCCCTGGTGTGTGTCTTCTTGAACTAAAGAGCCCTAGTGTGTCTTCTTGATAAAAAATAAATATAAGACAGTGTCTTATTTTCGGGGAAACATGGTAAGTGCCCAACAACCCAGGAATGTATTAACAAACTGTGGTATAAGTATACCATGGAATACTACTTAGCCATAAAAAATAAGACTTCACATCTTTTGTATTAACCTGGATGGAGTTCTCAGGAAGGTATCACAAGAATGGCTCGGCACCTGTGGCTCAAGTGGCTAAGGTGCCAGCCACATACACCTAAGATGGCAGGTTCGAAATCAGCCCAGGCCTGCCAAAAAACAACAATGATGGCTGCAACCAAAAAATAGCCGGGCGTTGTGGTGGGCACCTGTGGTCCTAGCTACTTGGGAGGCTGAGGCAGGAGACTTGCTTAAGCCCAGGAGTTGGAAGTTGCTGTGAGCTGTGATGCCACAGCACTCTACCCAGGGGGACAGCTTGAGGCTCTGTCTCAAAAAAAAAAAAAAAGTACCACAAGAATGGAAAAGCT
>CAUYQS010005248.1:0-15060 GCA_963574585.1 Otolemur crassicaudatus | reverse complement strand
TGGTGAGATATGGAACCAGTAGGCTCTGCTTGATAGAGTCACAAGGCCCACATCAAAGTCTCTGCTGAAACAGAAGATGGTAGAGAAGTCGACTTCCATTACTATGTTGAATAGCAGTGGATACAGTGGGCATCCTTGCCTCATTCCTGATCTGAGTGGAAATGTTTTCAATTTTACACCATGCAATATGATATTGGTTGTGGATTTGCTATAAATGGACTCTATCAGTTTAAGAAATGTCCCTTCTATACCTATTTTCTTAAGAATTCTGGTCATAAAAGGATGCTGGATATTCTCAAAGGCTTTTTCTGTGTCAATTGAGAGAATCATATGGTCTTTGTTTTTTATTTTATTGATGTGATGTATTATATTTATAGATTTGTATATGTTGAACCAACCCTGTAACCCTGTAATAAAACCAACTTGATCATGGTGTATAATTTTTTTGATATGTTGTTGAATCCTGTTGCTAAGATCTTATTGAATATTTTTGCATCGATATTCATTAATGATATTGGTCTATAATTTTCTTTCTTTGTTAGATCCTTTCCTGGTTTGGGTATCAGGGTGATATTTGCTTCATAGAATGTGTTGGGAAGTATTTATTCTTTTTCTATGGCTTTGGAAAACATTATATAATACAGGTACTCATTCCTCTTGAAAGGTCTGATAGAATTTGGATGTGAAGCCATCTGGTCCTGGACTTTTCTTTTCTTTTTAGGGAGATTTCGTATTGATGATGCTATTTCAGTGGTTGATATAGGTCTATTCAAGATTTCTAATTCTTTGTGGTTGAGTCTAGGAAGGTGGCATGCTTTCAGGTATTGGTCCATTTCCTTCAGATTTTCATATTTCTGGGAATAGAGATTTTTGTAGTAATCATTGAGGATTTTTTGAATTTCTGAAGTGTCTGTTGTTATTTCTCCTTTATCATTTTTGATAGTTGATATTAGAGATTTTACTTTTCTATTTCTGGTTAGGTTGGCCAAAGCTTTATCAATTTTGTAAATTTTTCAAAAAAACCAATTTTTTGTTTTGTTGATCTTCTGAATGATCCTTTTGTTTTCAATTTCATTTAATTCTGCCCTGATTTTGTTATTTCTTTTCTTCCTCTGGGTTTGGGGTTGGAATGTTATTCTTTTCCAGTTGCTTGACATGACCCATTAAATTGGTGACTTCCTCTCTTTCTGTTTTCTTGATGAAGGCTTCCAATGCTATAAATTTCCCTCTTAGGACTGCCTTTGCAGTATCCTACAGGTTTTGATAATTTGTGTCTTCGTTATCATTTAGTTCCAAAAATTGGGTGATTTCTTTCTTAATCTCATCTTTGATCCAGCTATCAGTCAGTGGGTAATCATTCTTGTGGTACCCCCAAGCATATGGTATTTGGAAATAAACATTTCTTTTGTAGCTGGGTGTAGTGGCTCATGCCTGTAATCCTAGCACTCTGGGAGGCAGAGGTGGAGGTGGATTGCTTAACTGGTTTGGTCCCTGTAGGTCCTAAGTGACCTTCAACCCCAGTCCTTCATTTTAATTGTTCTGTAAGTTTAGCTCCCACCCTGAAGATGCCCATCTTGAATAGTTTAAATTTATTTTATTTTACTTTTTTGAGACAGAGACTTACTTTGTTGTCCTTGGTAGAGTGCCATGGCATGATAGCTCACAGCAACCTCAAACTCTTGGGTTTAAGCGATTCTCTTGTCTCAGCCTTCTGAGTAGCTGGGACTATAGGTGCCCACCACAATGCCTGGCTATTTTTTAGAGACGGGGTCTTGCCTTTGCTCAGGCTGGCCTTGAACCTGTGAGCTCAGTCAATCCACCTGCCTCAGCCTCCCAGAGTGCTAGGATTACAGGTATGAGCCACCAAGCCTGGCCCCATCTTGAATAGTTTAGAGAATTAACTTTGAATTGGAAATGTTGTAATAGATTGTCACTGAGTTGTGCTGTTTATTCTTTAAAATAAGGGTTATTAGACCAGGGGCAATAGTTTGAGGTTGCTGTGAGCTGTGACACTACAAACACTCTACTGAGGGTGACAAAGTGAGACTGTCTCAAAAAATAAAGAAATAAATAAAAATAAAATAAGGGTTATTGTGGTCTTTGCTTTAGGATTGTTTTAGGAAATTAACTTTTTTTTTTTTTTTGAGATAGAGCCTCAAGCTATCCCCCTGGATAGAGTGCCATGGCATCACGCTCACAGCAACCTCCAACTCCTGGGCTCAAGTGAGTCTGCTGCCTCAGCCTCCCAAGTAGCTGGGACCACAGGCGCCCGCCACAGCACCCAGCCATTTTTTTTTTTTTTGGTTGCAGCCATCATTGTTGTTTGGCGGGCCCGGGCTGGGGATTCGAACCCGCCACCTTAGGTATATGTGGCTGGCGCCTTAGTGGCATGAGCCACAGGCACTGCCAGGAAATTAACTTTTAAATTGAAAACACTGTAATAGGTTGTCACTAAGTTGTGCTATATATTATTTAAAGTAAGAGTTCTTTGCTGTGAACCTTTATGTTTAAAACTGTGATTTTGGAAATGAAAGAACAGAAGAGTCTTGGAGAGGTTACTCTCACTGTTTTCTGGAATTTGAGTGCTCAATATCTGTTGTTATATGAAGTCTGACAATTAAGTTTGCAAACGATGCACTTACGTTGGCAACACTGTGCAAACAACTCAATAAGGTTTGTCAATAACTTTCGTTTATTGGTGTCTCACATCTATGTTCTTGTGAACCTGTGGCAGTGTCTTGCTAAGTGGCATTCATCATTGTTGTTGCATGTATTTTTTTTTTTTCTAGAGACAGAGTCTCACTTTATCACCGTTGGTAGAGTGCTGTGGCATCACAGCTCACAGCAACCTCCAAGTCCTGGGCTTAAGCGATTCTCTTGCCTCAGCCTCCTGAGTAGTTGGGACTACAGGAACCCACCACAATGCCTGGCTATTTTTTGTTGTTGTTGTTGCAGTTTGGCCGGGGCTGGGTTTGAACCTGCCACCCTCGGTATATGGGGCTGGCACCCTACGCACTGAGCCACAGGCAGCGCCCATATTTTCTTTCTTTCTTTCTTTCTTTTTTTTTTTTTTTGAGACAAAGTTTCATTATTTTGCTCTTGGTAGAGTACCATGACGTCACAGCTCACAGCAACCTCAAATTCTTGGGCTTAAGTGGTTCTCTTGCCTCAGCCTCCCAAGTACTGGGACTACAGGCGCCTGACACAATGCCAGCTTTTTTTTGTTGTACCTGTCATTTGGTAGGCTAGGGCCGTGTTCACACCCGTCAGCCCTGGTGTATGTGGCTGGCACCCTAGTTGCTGAGCTATAGGCGCCAAGCCTGGTGTATGTTTTTGTGTGCTGTGTGTCAACTGCTTTGATGGTCATTCCAAAAAAAAAAAAAAAAGAGTTCCAAAATTGCTTTGAAGGGTGGATTAGGCTCTGGGGTTGGTGCATAGCTTTCTGAGGGGAGTACTTCAAGGGTAACTATAGTGATATTCAGCAATGTGGTTGGTATGTAGCACTTTTTCTAGGATGAGTTCCTACTGGAACTTAAGTGTTAGACCTCATATGTTAGGCTTTTAGGGGTGTAAGGGGGAGGAGTCAGGAATGACAACCACTAGCAGGAGGAGCTGCTGAGGTGGGAAAAATCGAAGAATATGGGGAAAGAGAGTAAGAGGGACTTGGCAACTAGATGGAAACTTCTGAAAGACTGTCTTGAATAGTAACAAAAAAATCCACTGGATTTGTCAAAATGGAGGTCACTTGGGGACCTCAACAAGAACAACTTCAGAGGACTGATAAGAACAGAAACCAGATTAGTCAGGGAGAGAGCAGGAGGTGAGGAAGTGTAGCTAGTTAGTGTAGACAAGTTTTGATATGAAATGGAAAGGAGATAGCTATAAGGGGGTGTAGGAGGTCAAGGTGAAAGCACATATAGAGAGAATAAGATGGAGTCTGTCAGGCTAGGGCAGACATGACACAGCTGGTCTGGTTGGTTTAAGTCCTGCCTGACCTTCACCCCCATCACTCTTACTGTTTTGTAAATTTAGCTTCCACCCTAAAGATCTTGAGTAGTTTAGGTGGATTGATTTAGGAGATTAACTTTTGAACTGGAATGCTGTAATAGGTCACTAAGTTATGCTGATTACTATTTGGAATAGGGGTTGGTATGGTCTTTGCTTTGAACCTTTATGTATAAAACTGCAGTTTTGGAAATGGAAGAACAGAATAGTCTTAGAGAGGCTACTCTCACTGTTCCCCAGAATCCAGGCCTTCTGACAAATAAAGTTTGGTGGGTCTATCCCTGCCTCTGCATACTGGCTGGCAGTGACAGAAGGCCAGACCCTCTTCATCTGGTAACAAAGGCAGTCTTTGTTATTTCTTGTTTTAGAAGGAGAGACAGAAATATGTTCGCCTATTGATGGAATAATCCAGTAAAGGAGGAAAGATTCATGATGTAGGAGAAAGAGGATGTCCTTGAAAAGGTAAAAAGCTTGTGGGATCCTGGGTATAAGGGAGAAATTTGCCTCTAATAAAAGCATGGACATCTTCACTGTGACAGGAGGAAAGACAGAAAACACAGAGTATTGAAGAAAGATTATAGAGCTGGCGGTAGGACAATGAGTAAGGTCCTCTGAAGGCCTGTTTTTGTTGTTGTGTAGACAGTCTCACTTGGTCACCCTTGGTAGTGTGCCATGCAGTCTTAGCTCACAGCAACCTCAAACTCTTGGGTTCAAGTGATCCTCTTGCCTCAGCCTCTCAAGGAGCTGGGACTACAGATGCCCACCACAATGCCTGGCTATTTTTTAGGGTCTCGCTCTGGCTCAGGCTGGCCTTGAACCTGTGACCTCAGGCAATTCACCTGTCTCGGCCTCCCAAGTTCTGGGATTACAGAAGTGAGCCACTGAGCCCAGCCAAGGCCTCTGTTTTGTCCCTAGAATGTCAAGTGAGGCCATTAGTTGAGAGGAAAGGGGTCTCTGTGGGGGCACCAGGGAAGGGAAGTCTTGAAGAGAGAGGAAAGAATATGAAATAGATATCTCTGAGAGTGGGAAATTTATTAGAGAAACTTAATATATTGAAGGTTTGTGGTCACTAGTTTAAAGTAAAATGTGTTAGCTTGGTGCCCGTAGGACAGTGGTTAGGGCACCAGCCACATGCACCAAGGGTGGCGGGTTCAAACCTGGCCTGGGCCAGCTAAACAACAATGACAACTGTAACAAAAAAAATAGCTGGGTGTTGTGGCAGGTGCCTGTAGTCCCAGCTACTCAGGAGGCTGAGGCAAGAGAATCAGTTAAGCCCAAGAGTTTGAGGTTGCTGTGAGCTGTGACACCACAGCACTCTACTGAGGGCAACATAGTAAGACTCTGTCTCAAAAAAAAAAAAAAAAATAAGCAAAAAAAGTAACATATGTCTCTCTTCCTCCTTCCTTTCTTCTTTGGGGTCCAGTGAGATATGAGGGCAGGCAACGTGGTGAGGCAATAGTACACACATATTGGATATAACGTATAATAACAAGAGCTGGGGTTTCTCACTGTCAGAGAAGAGAAATACAAAATGGAAGGGGAAAAGCTACAAAATGACCTGCTGTGTTAAGTTCAGAGGAGATGTTTTAGCTCTGATTTTCCTTAACTAAGACAGATGTTGAACTTTATTTTCTTGAAATGCTCCTTCATTTTGCTATTGCGACATCACACACATGTACTTATTCTTAATTTTATGGCCATTTATCCTGTGTCCTTTTGTAGTTTTTTTTTCCTTTTAAATATAGGGGCTCTATAGGCTACATCCATTGCTAGATTTTCTTCCTACACTACATTTTCTCCCTGGGCATCACTCTCATAACTGCAATTAAATCTCTATGCAAGTGACTCCCCAAACTTCTTCTCCATCCCAGATCCCTCTTATGTTCCAGACTCAAATTATCTCCTTGCTGGTCACCTTCATTGTGTTGTTTAATAGGTTAAAATTCAATACACCAAAAATTGAATGTCTTCAACCAATTTACTCCTTCTACCACCTCTTTAATTCTCCATGTTGGGGACCAAAATCACCATCCACTTGATCGTCCAAGCAAGAAATGTGGGCATGAGATTTGCTGCTCCCTCCACTTCACTCCCCAGTCTGGCTCAGACCAACTGTGTCTTTTGCTGGAACCCCAATGTGGCCTTCTGCCTTATCTTTCTGCTTTTGGTTTTGGTTTCCCCACCCTAATCCCCAAACTTCAAGTTTCATGTCATAAATTATACAGTGCACACAGTGGAGTTATTGTTTCAGGAGTGGCCTCTCTACTGCCTTCATCCTGTTCACCCAAATCTTCAGGCAGAAGTCCTTCAGTCTGAGCTCTTGGGGACACTGCCTTCTAGTCATCCTTCCCTGTTATAATGAAAACTCCCACTGGACTCCTCTATGGTTTTTCAAACTCCCTCTGATCCACTCTCTCATGGGTCTTCCTCATGTTCTCTGTAGCCTGCAGCTCTGGCGTCAGGCATTCAAGTCCATCCAGTCAAACACTTGAATCTAGAATAAAGCCAAAAGGTTTGGATAATTGTGGTGAACAGCTTTTGGGTCCTGTAGGAAGTAGTCTTTCTGAAAGAAAAGTAAGGACAAATCCAAGTTACTTAACGTGGCTTACAGGAGACATCCTTTCTTCTCAGCTAAGCCCTAGTGACTCCTTATATAGTTACTAAGGGAAAATTCCAGTTTGCCAAAACATGCAACTGTTTTCTTGCTTATGGATCTTTGGATATGATGGTACGGCTGCTTGGAACATATTTCCCCGTCCTTCTTCACTCAGCGTAGGATTGATCCTTTGTAGATGCAGATTGCGTTTCTCTAGTTAGTGCAGCCTCTCCCATGGCCCACTCCCCCCCAACCAAACAGCTGCCCCTGCTCCCTTCATCATCCTTTCCAGCCTGACTGGCTGGTGCCCTGTGAGTGCTTGGCTTCCTCTCCTGGTCTATAAGCTGTCTGTGGAAGAGAGCTTATGTTCTCAGTTTTTCTCAGGTTCCTTCCTGGCACAGTGCTGGTATTTAGCTCTTGATATTTGCTCATTTACATCATGACTATCAATTCCATTTTTTTGTTCCTTTTTTTTTTTTTTGAAACATAGTCTCAAGCTGTTCCCCTGGGTAGAGTGCTGTCGCGTCACAGCTCACAGCAACCTCAAATTCTTGGGCCTAAGCGATTCTCTTGCCTCAGCCTTCCAAGCAGCTGGGACTACAGGTGCCCGCCATAATGCCCAGCTAATTTTTTGGTTGCAGTTGTCATTGTTGTTTGGCAGGCCCGGGCTGGATTTGAACCCACCAGTTCTGGTGTATGTGGCTGGTACCCCAGCTGCTGAGCTATAGGTGCGAAGACTTTTTGTTCCAATTTTGCACAATTACTTTTTTTTTTTTTTTTGCAGTTTTTGGCTGGGGCCGGGTTTGAACCCAGCACCTCCGGTATATGGGGCCAATGCCCTACTCCTTTGAGCCACAGGTGCCACTCTCTCTCTCTCTCTCTCTTTTTTTTTTTTTGTGACAGAGTCTCAGTATGTCACCCTGGGTATTGCGGTGGTATCACAGCTCACAGCAACCTCAAACTCTCAGGCTTAAGTGATTTTCTTGCTTCAGCCTCCCAAGTAGTTGGGACTACAGGCTTCTGCCACAACGCCCTGTTATTTTTTGTTGCAGTTGTCATTATTGTTTAACTGGTCGGGGCTGGGTCCAAACCTGCCAGCTTGGGTGTATGTGGCCAGCACCCTCCCCACTGAGCTACAGGTGCCACCACCAATTACTGTCTAAACTTGGCCAGAATTTGCTTCCCAATACCTCTTTCTTAGGTTATGTTCTGCTGTTTTGGAAGTGCTGTCTTTGAGGTGATGTAGAGGCAGGCGTGGGGAGCAACAAAGTGCCAAAGGAGGACTCAGCTTCAACCAGAAGATTATAACCTCTTTGTACTTTGGATGAAAGTTGGGAACTGGATCAGCCATGATATTTTAAGGTAAAAAGTTTGTCCTGAAATTTTGAAAACTATTATACAAGCTATAGTGACTTACTCAAGACTATCCTTTTTTTTTTTTTTTTTTTTTTTTGAGACAGAGCCTCAAGCTGTCCCCCTGGGTAGAGTGCCGTGGCATTACAGCTCACAGCAACCTCCAACTCCTGGGCTCAAGCGAGTCTCGGGCCTCCGCTTCCCAAGTAGCTGGGACCACAGGCGCCCAGCAACACCCGGCTATTTTTTGGTTGCAGCCGTCATTGTTGTTTGGCGGGTCTGGGCTGGGGATTCGAACCTGCCACCTTAGGTGTACGTGGCTGGCGCCTTAGCGGGTTGAGCTATAGGCGCCAAGCCCTCAAGACTATCCTTATCACATACTTCTAGTGTTCCCCTGCCTACTTTTGATAGCTTTAATTAAAAAAAAATGTTTTTTTCTTTAGACAGAGTCTCAAGCTGTTGCCCTGGGTAGAGTACCATGGTGTCACAGCTCACAGTAACCTCAAATTCTTGGGCTTAAGCAATTCTCCTGCTTCAGCCTCCCAAGTAGCTGGAAGTACAGGCGCCTGCCACAACGCCCAGCTATTTCTTTTTGTTGTTGTTGCAGTTGTCATTATTGTCCTAGCTGGCATGGGCTGGGTTCAAACCACCCCCCCACCCCACCCCGGCCTCGATGTGTGTGGCTGGCACCCTATCCACTGAACTATGGGCACCACTTAATTTAAAAATTAAAAAAATAATCTGCACGATAAACTCAGTGTAGTTTAATGTTCATTCTGCTATTTTTTTGTATATGTGTGTGAGACAGAGTCTCAAGCTGTTACCCTGGTTAGAGTGTTGTGGCATCACAGCTCATAGCAACCTCAAACTCTTGGGCTTAAGCGATTCTTTTGCCTCAGCCTCCCAAGCAGCTGGGACTACAGGTGTCTGCCACAACGCCCGGCCATTTTTGGTTGCAGTTGTCACTGTTGCTTAGCAGCCCCGGGCCGGGTTCGAACCTGCCACCTTAGGTGTATGTGGCTGGTGCCCTTGCAGACTGAGCTATGGGTGCCACCACATTCTGCTAACTATTCAAACTTGGCATTTATTTAAAATCATTTTAAAGAAATCACAGTACCTTTGTATCTTACTGAATATTCTTTTTTTTTTTTGTAGTTGAGATTTTATTGGTTGTGTTGAACATTTCAATTTGTACAAAATTCTTTTTTTTTTTCAGAGACAGAGTTTCACTCTGTTGCCCTCAGTAGAGTGCTGTAGCGTCACAGCTCACAGCAACCTCCAGCTCTTGGGCTCTTGATTCTCTTGCCTTAGCCTCCCGAGTAGCTGGGATGACAGGTACCCGCCACAACGCCCAGCTGTTTTTTGCTGCCGTTTGGCTGTGGCCGGGTTTGAACTTGCCACCCTTGGTATATGGGGCTGGCGCCCTACTCACTGAATCACAGGCACCACCCCTGTACACAATTCTTAACATACATACCCAAAATAAAAAGCCATTTATTGTAATTCTTTTTTAAACTGTTATTCCAGTCACTTTCCAGATTAAAATTTGGAAGCAAATTTTCGTTTAGAGGATACCAAGTACCAGTATCTTCACATGTTGATAAGCAGTTGGGTAAGTCCCACCAATTCACACTTTATTGCCATATATGCTACATGCTCAGATTTTCAGTCCTTCACAGCACAGTAACAAGTTATTAGGAAAACAGGAGCCCCACAACCAAAGATATTACAGAGTGTACACAATTCTGACACGGAGAGCCATGATCACAGGAGTGGTGTTCTTTAGGAAAAAATTCTATTACAAAACAACGTAGGAATAGAAGTAATTTAAAATGTTCAAACATTAAATGCAGGACTGGGACTCCATATCGCCATTTAGTATGCTTTGTATTACAGGATATAAAAACTGACCCCTATTTATGGAATGTTAAGCTCACACCTAAGACAGTCAAAGCCTCCCATTAATTCAACATCTCACACTATTTTCTGGTTGTACCAAAAAATAAACAACCAGCAAATGATTTCACCTTTAAAAAAAAGCATTGGGTGGCGCCTGTGGCTCAAAACAGTAGGGCACCAGCCCCATATCCTGGAGATGGCAGGTTCAAACCCAGCCCCGGCCAAAAAAATAAAAATAAAAATAAAGTATTTACACTTAAAAAAATGGGATGAGGTGGGATTCCCTCCTTCTTAAAAATGTTTCTAGAGCTACTAAAAAACTTGCATTTACAAAATAGTTGATAAAAATATTCCTCTGGGTTGTACAAGAAGGGAGACAGGGACCACTGGTAAGACATGGTATATGACATTAATCAGACGTGGCTTCTTTCTCTCCTGCTTCATCAGAGACTGGATTCTCTTCAGTTTTAGTTTCTCCGTTTTCTGCTGGTAAATCTTCTTCAGTTTCTCGGTTCGCCACTTCGGCCTGCTTTCCTTTTGTTCCCCTTTTCCCTTTCGGTTGCACTTTTTTGTCTGAAGATTTATCCCTTGCTGCTGCCTTTTTTGGCTTCGTTTCCACTTTCGCAGGAGCAGGTTTAGCTAGGGTGACCAGACGTCCCGCTTTTAAACAATTTGTCCTGTGGCGTTTTAAAAAAAAGGCCCGATTTTTGGAAAGAATGCACAAACGGGCGAGGTTTTCAGCTGCCATGTGGCTATTTCGCCAGAATGTGAGTTTTATATTATTTTTATTAATTTTATAATGTTAAACTGTAATAATTACAAATAATTGTTGAGAAGTGATTATTGAGAACTGCTTATCAAAGTTTGCACTGTTGTCAGGCCCCGCCCCCGCCCCGCCCCGCCCCGCCCCCCAGCCAAGCTGTCCCGCTTTACAAATGTTAAAACCTGGTCACCCTAGGTTTAGCTGACAACCGCGCCGACCTCCTCTTGGGCTTTTCCTTCCCACCGCCTTCGGCAGAGCAGACCTTCCTCTTAGGCATCTCCACGGAGGGCAAGGCACGTGCCGGGTGCCGGCGGGCCGCGGTGCGCCGAGGGCCTTCCCGAAGCTGCGCTGCCTGGCTGCCCGAGCTGCTGAGACCCGCGGCAGGGGCCGAGGGAGAACCGGATGGTTACTGAATATTTTTACGTAGTTGACCTTTGAACATTGTGAGAGTTATGGGCATGAACTCCCTGATAGTCAAAAATCTGTGTAAATTTTTGACTCCCACAAAACTTTACTAATAGTCTAGTGTCGACTGGAAGCCTTACCAATAATACAAACATTTGATTAACACATATTTTGTATGTCATATATATTTAAATACTAGTTTTATAATAAAGCAAGTGGAAAAATATTAAAGTCATAAGAGAAATATATTTGCTATTCATTAAGAGGAGGAACGGGTTGGTCTTGCTGTCTCAAAAGTGGCAGAGGAAAAAAATCCATGTGAAAATACACCTGTGGAATTCAAACTCATGTTGTTTAAGGGTCAACTGTAGGTTTTTTTTTTTTTTTTTTTGCAAGGGTACATTAAAATTTATTAAAGAATTTTTCTTTTCCTCTGCCAGCACTGGGTTTGAACCTGCCACCTCTGGCATATGGTGCCAGTGCCCTACTCCTTTGAGCCACAGGCACTGCCCAACTGTAGTTTTAATAGCAGGGTGCAGTGGCTCATGCCTGTAAACCTACCCCTCTGGGAGGTGGAGATGGGTGGATCACCTGAGCTCAGGATTTTGAGACCAGCTTGAGCAAGAGTGAGTGAGACCCTGTCTCTAAAAAATAGCTAGGCACTGTGGCATGTGACTATAGTCCCAACTACTCTGGAGGCTGAGGCAAGAGGATCGCTTGAGCCCAAGAGTTTGAGGTTGCTGTAAGTTATGATACCATAGCACTCTACCCAGGGTGACAAAGTGAGACTGTCTCAAAAACAAAACAAAATAACTGCAGTTTTAAATTTCCCTCCAAGCATTAGACTGAAAATAATCTCTGTGACTGATAATTCACAACTTATGCTCTACTTTGGTTCTCTTTTTACCATTAGACTAGACATATTAGAAAGAGGGGATGTGAATGATATCATAGCACTTAGTCATCTCACTCTGTCAATGCTATGGAAGAAAAGTTGATTTAGGGATCGAGTCTCTCACTTTGAGTCTAGTCACACAGCCAATTATAAATCTAATCAAATTCAGCTCCTATTCATCATTTTGTCCAAGTATCAAGAAATTCTATTATGGGCGGTGCCTGTGGTTCAGTGAGTAGGGCGATGGCCCCATATACTGAGGGTGGCGGGTTGAACCCGGCCCAGGCCAAACTGCAACAAAAACATAGCTGGGCATTGTGGCGGGCAACTGTAGTCCCAGCTACTTGGGAGGCTGAGGCAAGAGTATCACCCAAACCCAAGAGCTGGAGGTTGCTGTGAGCTGTGATGCCATAGTACTCTACCAAGTGTGACATAATGACACTCTGTCTCAAAAAAAAAAATACTATTACATGTCTTGTCTGTAAGCAAATATATCACTAAGTTTATTTCCTTCTTGATAGAATTAAATATAATCAAGGAAATGGAATAGTGGAATATTCTTGGGGATTCCATGGTGGACTCTAATAGCCCCTCTTCCTTTCCTAGAACAGTGGTTCTCAACCTGTGGGTCGTGACCCACATGAACTGTATTAAAGGGCTGCAGCATTAGGAAGGTTGAGAACCACTGTTCTAGAAGGTTACCATCTAAGATGATGTGTTAGAGTTTTCCAGAGAAACAGAATAGTGTATGTGTCTTATGCATATACAAAATGGGAAATGGCTTACATGATTACGGAGGCTGAAAAGTTCCCATGATCTGCAGTTTGTGAGCCAGAGAACCAGGAAAGCCTGTGATGTAATTCAGTATAGTCTGGAGGCCTGAGAACTGGGGGTAGAAAGGAGTAGGGCTGGGACTGACAATGTTTAAGTACTGGTCCAAATGTGAAGGCCAGTAGCACCAATGTCCAAGGTAAGAAGATGGATGTCTTAGCAAAAAAAGAGATAGC
The DNA here is from genome assembly GCA_963574585.1 of Otolemur crassicaudatus. NCBI lineage: Eukaryota > Metazoa > Chordata > Mammalia > Primates > Galagidae > Otolemur > Otolemur crassicaudatus. The sequence continues at coordinate 2,137 of CAUYQS010005248.1, read as the reverse complement.
AAATTTGCCCTTCTCTGCCTTTTTGTTCTATTTGAACCCTCAACAGATTGGATAATGCCCACTCACATTGGGTAAAGCCATGTGCCTTAATCAGTTCACAAATTCAAGTGCTAATCCCTTCTGGAAACACCTCACAGACACACCCAGAAATTTTTTCTAGCCATCTGGGTATCCTTTAGCCTAATCTAGTTGACATATAAAATTAGTAACAGTCAGAGCATAGGCATGTGAATAAAAGCTTTAATAATGATTTTATCAAGGGTTTAGCTTTTCAGGCTGAATGTTCTATTTTAGAATAAAAAATGAGAAAGGCAGATAACTTTGGTTTGTGAATTTCCATTTCTCTTTTCCTGTTGTGGTAAAAATAACTTTAGCAAAATAAGTTAAGGATTATAATAGACATGTAACATAACACAGTTCATATTATAGAATCTTTTTTTTTTGTGACAGTCTTACTATGTCCCCCTCGGTAGAGTGATATCACATCACAGCTCACAGCAAACTCTAATTCTTGGGCTTAAGCGATTTTCTTGCCTCAGCCTCCCAAGTAGCTGGGACCACAGGTGCCCACCACGAACGCCTGGCTATTTTGTTGTTGTTGTTGTTGCAGCTGTCGTTGTTTAGCTGGCCCAGGTGGGGTTTGAACCTGCCACCCTTGGTGCATTTGGTCAGTGCCGTAACCACTGTGCTATGGGCACTGAGCCCATATTATAAACTCTTGTTATCCAAAACATGTTTAGAGGTCTTCTTTTTTGAGACCAAGTCTCACTTTGTTGCCCTCTGTAGAGTGCTATAGCATGATAGCTTGTAACAACCTCAAACTCTTGGGCTTAAGTGATTCTCCAGCCTCTGGAGTAGCTGGGACTACAGGTGCCACAACACCTATTTTTAGAGATGAGGTCTTGCTCTGGCTTAGGCTGGTCTTGAACCTGTGAGCTCAAGCAATCCATCCGCCTTGGCCTCCCAGAGTGCTAGGATTATAGATGTGAACCATCATGCCCAGCTTAGAGGTATATCTTCTTAGTCATATTTGATAATGAGGGTAATGAAGTGATCCCCTCAAAGTCACATAACAACTTGATGACAGAGCTGAGACCAGAATCCCAAGATTCAGATTCCTGGGCCATCACTTTTTTTTTTTTTTTTTTGAGACATAGTCTCATTTTGTCACCCTCGGTAGAGTGCCATAGTGTCACATAGCTCACAATAACTCAAACTCCTGAGCTCAAGTGATTCTCTTGCCTCAGCCTCCAGAGTATCTGGGACTACAGGTGCTTGCCACAATACCTGGCTATTATTAGCTGACCTGATTCTCTTGCTCAGCCTGGTCTTAAACTCCTGAGCTCAAAGGATCCGCCTGCCTTGGCCTCCCAGAGTGTTAGGATTATAAGCGTGAGCTACCATGCCTGGCCCCCATCACTCTTTATATAACAAAATAGTGATGTTCAAATACTTGATATGCTTATCATAAAAAAAAAGATTACTGGAATAAGAACACTGGCCAGGACAGAACAATCTAGTTGCATTTTATTTCTTATAAACCCATCTCTCTTCAGTTTCACTTATTTGAAAAAATGGTGGTCAGATTTCTATCTTAAGAAATGTTTTCAGGGCAGTGCCTATGGCTCAATGAGTAGGGCGCCGGCCCCATATACTGAGGGTGGCGGGTTCAAACCCAGCCTGGCCAAACTGCAACAACAACAAAAATAGCCCATCAGAGTTGCAGGTTGCTGTGAGCTGTGTGACACCATGGCACTCTACCAAGGGTGATAAAGTAAGACTCTGTCTCTACAAAAAAAAAAGAAAGAAAGAAAGAAAGAAAGAAAGAAAGAAAGAAAGAAAAATGTTTTCAACTATGAATAAGCAAGGTATAATAGATTAGGAATTTTTAAAACTTTAAGTTCTTGACTCAAGTACAAACTACCCTGTTATTGCTTTCCCTCCCAAGAGAAAATGATTGCTGAGTAGGAACAAATCACTGACACCGAACAACATGTAGAAATTAGAACACTTTATTATAAATATTTCCAGAATATAAACTGATTTTGTATCAAGATTCTTTGAAACTTTTAAAACTATATGTAACTTAAGCTTATTATTATTGCAATATGTTTCATTTTCCACTTTCCAACCTAGA